>CAUYQU010063342.1:0-124215 GCA_963574635.1 Cheracebus regulus | reverse complement strand
AAGGGCAGAACTGGATTCTAAGCCAGCAGTATTTTCTACTACAACAACTGACCACGCAGGTATTAAGACTATTCTAAATGCCATTTTAAAAAAGTTAACAGCACATGGACACAGGGAGGGGAGCATCACACACAGGAGTCTTTTGTCAGGGGCAAGGGGAAGAACAGCAAGGGGGGATAACATGGGGAGAAATGCCAGATGTGGGTGACAGGGGGATGGACAGCAAACCACCTTTCCATCTATGTACCTATGCAACATTCTTGCATGATCTGCACATGTACCCCAGAACCTAAAGTACAATTAAAAAAAAAAAAAGTGCTGCTTCTTACCAACTAATTTTAATCAGCATATTGTGATCAATATTATGGACCAGTGTGTTAGTTTGTGGAAGAAAACCAATTGAAATCTAGTGAACTAAATGATGTCATAGGGCTGGAGAGTTGATATACTCTTGAGATTTAGGGCAGTGATGGTATTGATGTCATTGCCAGTTGAAAGCAAACTTTATCTGGTGATCTTCCTTGACAGTTTCCAAGAAAAGAGTATTTAGCAGATCAATTACTGCATACAAAATACCACAGAATGTGTTAATTTGCTCAAGTAATTAAATCACATGTGGAATAGGAAGTAAAATTGGAGTCACCACTGGGTTAAGTTTATGATAACCCACTGTCATTCTTCTATAACTATTTGACTTCAACATAGGCCAAATAGTTGAATGAAGATGTGGTGAAACTCACCAGGCCTGGATCTTTCAGATACTTGATGATAGCATTAATCTCAGCAATCCCACCAGAAATGTGGCGCTATTTTGATTTACTATTTCCTACGTAGAGATGATTCTAGTGGCTTCCACTTGTTCTTTCCTACCATAATCGTCCTTACTCCAAAGGTTACACAGTTAATGTGAAAATTCTGCAAGTGCTGAGCATGTCTTTTCCAATTATGCATTCTGAACCTGGGGAAATAACCACAGAATAGGTTTAAGCAGTCATTGGACCCAATGTAAAATGAACCTGAGCTACAATTCTGTTAATCACGTGAACTTCAGAAGCCCCCGATTCTGATAGGTAGATCACAGTGACATTTTGAGTCTTGTAAGATAGGGGTAGATTACTGTTACTATTGGCAAAAAGACTCAGCAGAATTTAAGGGTTCGGTGTCTCCTGCTTCATTAGAATCTTCCCATAAGTTCCCACTGCAAGATTAAAAATCTACTTTCTTACCAATGTCCTCAGTTTAGCAGCATACAAGCTGTGAGTTTGAAAACTCAATTTGCCTTGTAATGCAGCCATCCATAGGATGAGATTCCGAGCTTGTTTTTTAAAAATCTCAGGTCTATGGCTAAGGGAAATTAGAGTTTCTTTCAGGAGGACACAGAAATTTTCAGGTTGTGTATGTAGAACTTGAGCTGACAATTTGAATACCTGAATTCATCCTTTCCCCCTTCCTACTTTCTCTGAAGCCATTAGGAGAAAATAGCTAATCTCATTATATACATTAATTGGATAAAAGTGTTCTAAGGTATCAATATAAGTTCACCAGGAACTTACCATTTATTAGTATTTAATAAGATGTATCCAATGGTAATACTTTTTATGTCTCTATTGTCATATCTTGTCATGACATATCAGTGTTTTTTTAATAATTGGAAAGAAGTTTTTTTGTCTTTATATCTAATCAGATTAGGGAACCAATTTCAGGAATCTCAGAATCAACTCAGAAAATTCAACTTTTTTTTTTTGAGACTGACTGTCATCCAGGCTGGAGCATAGTGGTGCCATCTCAGCTCACTGCAACCTACAGCCTCCTGGGTTCAAGTGACTCTTGTGCCTCAGCCTCCCGTGTAGCTGGAATTACAGGTATGCACCACTATGCCTGGCTAATTTTTGTGTTTTTAGTAGGAAAAGATTTCCCTATGTTGGCCAGACTGGTCTCAAATTCCTGACCAGAAGTGATCTACCAGGCTTGGTCTCCCAAACTGCTGAGATTACAGGCATGAGCCACCATACATGGCAGAAAATTCATCTTTTTAATTATTTTTCTCTAGAATGGCTCTCAGTATCAAATTCTCTGGCATACTTCAATCTGAAATAAGAGACTGCCAGAGAATAAAACAAACACACAAAAATGTGATGTAACTATATACTGCTACAAGAGACAGACATTAATTTCAAAGACATGAATAGATTGAAAGTTGAAGCTATATTATTCCAAAAGTTACCAAAACTAAACAAAACAACACTGGAGTTGCTGCACAAATACCAGACAGTAGACTTTAAGAAAAAACACAATTAATGGCATTTAATATAAATTAATGCATTAATCTCCCACAAAGATGTAACAACTAAAAACATATATGAACCTTACAACTGAGTCTCAAAATATAAGAAAACTTGGCAGAATTAAAGTGAGAAGTAGGGAATCAAACAATAATTTGGATATCACATTTTCAGCATGGAAAGAGAAAGGCAACAGATCAACAGGGATATAAAAGAAGTGAATATTGTTATAAACCACATAGATCACATTAAGCCAAAAAAAAAAGCATCAATAAATCTAAAATGTTTACAATTATACTTAGTATGTATCCTAAACATAATAAAATTATTTAGATATGAATAAAGAAAGAAAATTTTGTTTGAAATGAACAAATATATAGAAATTCAGCAAAAACACTTGTAAAAAAACAATGGCTGAAAGGAGAAATCAAAAGGGAAATTAGAAAACACTTTGAGATGAGTAAAAACAAAAAAACATACAATATACCAAAACTCATGAATGAATTGAAAGTAGAGAAATTCTATTTTTAGGGTAAAATTAATACTTATATACGTCTATGTAAAAAATGTTTTCCATCGATATCTTAAACCTCCACCTGAAGAACTGGAAAGAGATGAGTGAATTAAACCAAAGCAAGTAGAAGAAACAGAAAAATAAATACCAGAATGTAAATTTCTATAATCCTGAATAAAAGACAATAGAGAAGTTCAACAAAATCAAAATTTGGTTCATTGGAAAACTCAATACAATCGATAACACTTTAGATCTATTGACTAAATACAAGAGAGAGATGATTCAAATCACTAAAGTCCTGACTGATACCACCACTGATTTTATAGAAATAAATATAAATTAATACTGATCCTTCATAACCTCCTCCAAAAAATTCCAGGTGGCAAATATTTTCTTGATATCAAATGCAAAGATATTATAAGAAAAAAAACCACATATCAATATCTCTCATAAGTGCAGAAATCGCCAACAAAATATTAGTGAACCAAATACAGTAACATATAAAAGGGATTGTATCCCTTGACCAAGAAGGAATTATACCTGGAAGAGAAACTTGATTTCACAACAAAAAAGTAAAGTAACCATTTTGATCCATCATATTAATAGATTGAAAGACACGAAGCATGTGTTCATCAAAATTAACAGAAAAAGTATTTAACAAAATTCAATATCCTTTTATGGTAAAAACACTGACCAAACTGGAAGTTTCTGCAGAATTCCTCAGGCCTATAAGAGGCTTTTACAAAAGAGAGACAGTTACCTACATACTTAAACACCAAAAGCAATGGCAACAAAAACCAAAATAGACAAATGGGATCCAATTAAACTTAAGAGCTTCTGCACAGAAAAGAAACAATCATTAGAGTGAAGCGGCAATCAACAGAATGGGTAAACTTTTTTTGCAATCTACCCAACTGGCAAAGGGCTAATATCCAGAATCCACAAAGAAACTAGTTTACAAGAAGAAAACAAACAACCCCAGCAAAAAGTGGGTGAAGGACATGAACAGATACTATTGAAATAAGACATTTATGCAGCCAACAAACATATGAAAAAATGCTCCTCATACTGGTCATTAGAGAAATGCAAATCAAAAGCACATTGAGATACCACCTCACACCAGTTAGAACGGCGTTCATTAAAAAATCTGGAGACAGTTGCTGGAGAGGATGTGGAGAAATAGGAACCCTTTTACACTGCTGCTGAGAGTGTTAGTTGACATTGTGGAAGACAGTGTGGCAATTCCTCAAGGATCTAGAAATAGAGATACCATTTGACTCAGCAATCCCATTACTTTGTATATACCAAAGTATTATAAATTGTCCCATTATAAACACATATGCACATGTATGTTCATTGTGGCACTATTTACAATAGCAAAGACTTTGAACCAACCCGAATGCCCATGAATGATAGACTGGATAAAGAAAATGTGGCACATATACACCATGAAAGACTATGAAGCCATAAAAAAGGATGAGTTCATGGCCTTTGCAGGGACATGGATGAAGCTGGAAACCATCATTCTCAGCAAACTGATACAGAACAGAAAACCAACACTGCATGTTGTCACTCGTAAGTGGGTGTTGAACATGGACTCAGGGAAGGAAACATCACATACTGGGGCCTGTTGGGGCATGGGAGGACTAGGGGAGGGATAGCAGGGGGTGGGAGGGTTGGGGAGGAAAAACATTAAGAGAAATACCTAATGTAGGTGACGGCAGGGACTGGATGTAGCAAACCACCACGGCATGTGTATACCTATGAAATCATCCTGCACGACCTGCGCATGTACCCCAGAACTTAAAAAGTATAATTAAAAAAAAAAAAGCTATGCTGCTAAGTGAGACTGAACATTTATACTTTGATTTATTCATTTGTTTAAGATATTCAATACACTGGTAGGTTTTGGAGCAGATACATAGAATGGAAGGAAAAACACTATTTTGGCAAAAAGAATCCAAGTAATTATAACAAATTGTGATACATCTTCCATTGCTATGTAAAAAATTGCTGTTCTTATTGGTAAACTTCTAGAGTTCAGATCTTCTTCCTCCTACACAGAATATTTTTTGCCAAGTCTTTGCAAAATCTTTGATTTCTAGCCAGAAAAACAACAACAAAAATCATAAAAAGAAAAACAGTTTCTTGTCCCTTGCGAAGTGGAGAATTGAAAGCCTCTACTGGTAAGAAGAACAATACTTAATCTTTTAAGATAGAAGTTCTCACAGATGCCAAAACCACCTCAAACTATGCCTGAAAACCAAGAGCTCTTCAGAAAAAAAGAAAATTTTAATCTATGATGCTTGCAGGCAAGAGTCAGGTATGCTCATTTGCAGACTCTCAGACACAGGAAAGACTGTTGAATGCTTTGTTTTCAAAATTCAGTAAACAACTTAGGAAGAAAAAATATATTTTTTTCTTACTTAAAATAACTGTTATTGTTGAAACTGTTAGTGTTGAAGGTGTTGTACTTATAAATAACCTCTTACTATTATAATTATTTCATGTCTATAGAAAGCTTTAAATGACAACTTCAAATGGGCAGTGTGATGTGAAGTTTAATGATAAAACATGAAATACTGGTAACAGCAATATAACACATGGTTTATATACAAGGGAAAGAGGACTGTTGGAAGGAAACAGATGTCATAAAACTTTCATTTTCTATATTTTATTTATTGAGTATTTAAAAGTCCCCTGTGAATCAAAGTTGGTATGATCTCTGACACTAGTGGATCTCAGAATTATGTAGAATACTTTCAAAGAATACCGAGGTTTAACACTTGCTTTTCATGAAAACAATACAATACCCTTACCATGAATTTGTTTGCTAGACAGAATGGTTTCTAAAATATTTTTATATTAATTATATTGTGAAATAGGAAAATGGGCACAGTAGCTGGCTGAACATGAAAACTTTGGATCAGTGTCCGCTCTAGAAGCTATTTATAGAAGGCATATCAAAGCTTCATCTTGGGATGCAAAGAGATTAGTAGACTTAAGGTTAACCCACGACAATGTGAAATAGTCTATCCCGGCTAATATGCATATCCTCAGAGGCAATGGAAATCTAGGTAGTAACGTTGAGTCAGAGTAAAAAAGAACTGTCATTGGCTCCATAGAGGCCATTTATGTTTCTCCCAACTTATTAAAAACTAATAAATGATCAAACCACAATTCACTGCAGGAACTACACTTAAGAACTGTATCAAAGACTTAGGTATCCTCTAGAGGGTGCCATTTTTCCATGTGCAAGCAGGTTTTACAGTAGTATCATAAATCTTAATAATAAAAAAATGCTAAAGAAATATTAAACAGAGCAGAATTGGAAATGCCTATTTGTACCTTAGAGAGAGCTTATTCTTAATCAAATCATGGAATCTAATGATGAGCATTGAGGTTCCTGTTGACTTGAAGAGGAATATTCCTAAGGATTATGGGTAAGTTAGTAAAATGAGAAAATGTTTTTCTATAACGTTAACTTCATATCATAAGATTATAGGCCCACGTAAAACTACCTATGAGGCTGGGTGCAGTGGCTCATGCCTGTAATTCCAGCAAGGTGGGAGTCCAAGGCGGGTGGATCACCTGAGGTTGGGAGTTTGAGACCAGCCTAGCCAACATGAAACCCCATCTCTACTAAAAATACAAAACTTAGTCATGCATGGTGGCAGGTGCCTGTAGTCCCAGCTACCTGGGAGGTTGAAGCAGGAGAATCCCTGGAGCCCAGGAAGCAGAGCCTGCCGTGAGCTGAGATCATGCCACTGCACTCCAGCCTGGGCAACAGATTGAGACAACGTCTCACAAAAAAAAATAAATAAAATAAACCTATGTAATCAGCTCAGACCAGTTTAGCTCCCAAAATTTTAGGTAGTGAGACCTGGAGAAAGTGAACCTACTATTTTTTTAAAATCACATAACTATGTTTTTTAAAAGAAAGTTACTTAGTGATAGAATAACTGTCCCGGGTATAAAAGTCCTTTTCTTTCCCAGGTAAGAAGCAGGAGAAGGGGAAGTGGTTAACTGGAGAAATGTGGATCCCATCGCCTATTGCAGGGGAATAGAAATGTTAAGCCTTCTTGTTTTTGGAACATGTTTGTAGAGCTGATGATCTCAGTAAAGCTTTGATTTTCTTGAAGTTATGTAAACATGTTTTTCCTATTCAACATAGTTTTCTACAGTCTAAGGAACAGACACAAGTCAAGGATAGTAGAGAGTAGAAATTAGGTGAGGGTCTTCACATTGTCATTGAAATATAAATAATGCTAATAATGTTAATAACAATAACAATAAATGATTTTTTTTGTGGCATTTCTCCATGCCTCTACTTTTGATAGCTGTTGTATTATTAACAGAATAAATGCTACTATATTATGCTATATATATATGTGATAACATTATAGAGTTCAGCCTATGTATTAACACATGCTGTTATGTATATTTGAAATAAAACATTAAGCAAGGCACAGTAGTGCCTGCCTATGGTCCCAGCCACTCAATAGGCTGAAGTGACAGGATGAATTGAGTCGAGAAGTTCAAGGCTATAGTGCACTAGGATGATGCTTGTGAATAGCCACTGCACTCCATCTAAGAAAACATAGCGATACGATGTGTTTTAAAGAAACTAATAAATACAATAAAATACTTAAAAAATTAAAATAAGTAAAACATTATTATTGAGGTAATTACTAATCATTCCTTCCATATACAATTTTAAGTAGCTCTACTGTATACATTTCATGTTGTGTTAGTCCATTTTGCTTTGTCATAAGGGAATACCTGAGGCTGAATAATTTATAATGAAAATAGGTTTATTTGGCTAACAGTTTTGTAGCCTGTGCAAGCATGGCAGTAGCATCTGCTCAGCTTCTCAAGAGGCCTCAGAAAGCTTTTACTCATGGCGAAATGTGAAGGGGGCAGGCGTGTCAAGAGAGAAAGTAAGAGAGGGGAGGAGGCTCCAGGCTCCTTTAAACAACTAGCTCTCATGTGAACTAATAGCACCAGAACTCACTAATTACCATGGGGAGGGCACTAACTTATTCCTAAGGAATCTGCCGCAATGGTCCAAACACTTCCCACTAGATCCTACTTCTAACATTGGAGATCACATTTCAATAGGAGATTTGAAAGGACAAACATCTAATCTATATCGCATATTCATGTGACCTTAAGATAATTTAAAAGCTTGAAGTTAGCCAGACCTGTATGCAAAAGTTTAAATCAACTTTACTCATAATTGCCCACATGTGGAAATAACCCAAATGTCAGTCAAGTGCTGCATGGAAACAGCGTTAAGGTATAACCATCCAATGACAAACTACTTAGCAATAAAAAATGAGTAACTAGTGGTTCATGAAACAGCAAGAATGATGTCAAAAGCATCATGCTAAGTGAAAGACACCAGTTATAGAAGACTAAATAGTGTATGATTCCATGTATTTGACATCCTGGAAAATGTAAAACTGTAGAGACAAAAATTATATCAATAGTTTCTAAGTGTGAGGGGTTAGAGGAGGAGATTAACTACAAAAGGGCATAAGGGGTGGTTACCGAACTACATTTATTTGTCAAAATTTCTAAAATTGTACATCTAAAAATGAGTAGATTTTATTATCTGTAAATTGTATCTCAATTAACCTGAATTTACAAAAAGTTTGCTTCTAGAAGTTAGAATACACAACTGTTTTACTTTAAATATTCCACAAGAATACTGAAACTATGAATGTGTTTGGCAATGGTTTTGATGATACTGATTCTAATAAATATGACATTTACACAAACATCCTTCAACACACTTTGGGGAAAAAAGAAGGTCCCACTGGAAAGCAGATCACAGCTTGCTTTTTCTACTTGACTAAGTTCTTATAATTTCAGAGCAGAGTCTTTGATTTAGCTACAATTCAGTAGTCACACAGGCTTGCCTATAATACCTTTGTGTAGTTTCACAGAATTTTTTTTACCTTGGTACACTGTAGAAGAATGGGAGCAAATCATTTCTTTCACTTTGACAATGAATTGATGCCACTGACTCATTTTCCTCACTTTTGTTTTTGCTTCCAGTAATGTCTACCTCCAACAGGTGCAAAATAGATCATTGAAAATCAAAAAGACATAATTGGCCATGGAGAAAGACAGACAAAGAAAGTGCTCATTCTGTAATCGTGGGCTTGACAAAAACACTTCAGATGTTTTTAACATTCTACCTGGTGATTTAGATGTTCTTCTGGAAGTTGTATGGGAGTATTCTTTCTTCAAATAGTTTGCCATCCTCCTGACTCAAATTATGAAAAGCTGGCATATTTTAAAGAATGGTAGTTATATTTACAGCATGAATATTATATATAAACATCTAATCCTAGCTTAAACTTAGTTTCATAGCTAGATGTCTGTAGGTATCATTTTATTTATAGCATGTTTCTTTTTTTTTTCATTTAGAAGCCTTACTCTTTTATTTATTACATTCCACTAGATAATATTTACATGCACTTTGGACTTCTACTAGTTAAATCCTATAATAATACTACTGTTTATGTGATGGTGAAGTGATTACATTTAAATATTTTTTATCCATGTTGCTCTGACCATAAAATACACTTGATGCTATTGTTTATCCAACTGAAATAACGTAAATATAAAGTTAAGAGAAAGGGAATAAAGTCTTACAAAATAGAACAAGTGAGTAGATGGTTTCTGAAGAAAGTTACATCATCTGAAAAAAGCACTTCGATTTTAAGAATGAAGTAGGGTGGTTAACTCCATAGGCTAGGGGAAATGCTCCCTTTCTACTCTAAGAACCAAAATTGTCTAATGTATGCATCATTAAACTATATTTTAAAAATGCAAAAGGCAAGACCAAAGGAGTCAAGAAACATCAAAAGTTTCAATATGTGCAAGTTTTTCATTTAAGAAAAGTGCCTTCAACATTAATTCATACACAGCTTTCAAGTGTTTTGAATTAATTAACTTAAAGTAATAGAAAAAGTCTTGAGTACGTCCAGAAGATAGATATACATCTAAATGCACAAGTACATACCCATGCACTTTCACAAACATGAACAGAGTACCTGCTACATGCGAGACCTTCCATTAGGCTAGGTCTTGTTCTTAATCAATAAGATTAAAGTATTTCATAGCATAATAGCTTTAAAATAGGACTGCTGATGCCCACAGAGATCCCTTGAATAAGAAGGCCCCAAAGATGGAGTCAGGGAATTTGAACATTTACTCAATCTCTCTAGTCTTTCACTAATACATAAAAACAAACATATGGACACACAGACAATAGCAGTTAATGAGCTGATGGTCAGTTAACAATTTCAAGGTAAATTCTAGTTTTGACAATTTTTAGATCTATATAGTGAAACTGATAAAGAAGAATGCTCTAAGCAAGTGCTTCAGGCCATTTTCTTCCCTCTGTTCATTAACAGCCCAGTAGCATGATTTATCTGGTCACTTTCCCTTAGCTGTTAGTTCCTTTTATACAGCCACAGCAGGTTCAGTCTTTCAAACCTTTACTTTTACGACCTATATATCTGCCTATTTGATATTATGTCCAGTCCAGACCACCAACTTTTTCATAAAAGCCGTAAAAAACCTTAGTAAATTGACTTAAGGTAGATAAAAATCAGTGGTCTGGAGATAAATAAGGTTATTCCTTTATATAAAATACCAAAGTTGTGAGCTTTCAGCCTTTTTCCCTTTAGTTATTGAGGTGAACATGCTGACATATACCAGCTGAAAACTTTTAAAAATCTTTCCTTTAATCTTATGCTCTGAGAATGATCTACAAATTCCAATACTAAGTTTATGTTGGCCTTGTAAACGCCAAAGTATTTCTTAGAGATACAATCATTCTGGCAGAGAATTTTTGCATACAATTCCTTGGAAGAAACTTAAGATATTTATCTGAATATGTTTAAAATTACCTTTTTTGGAATTTTGTTTTACTCAGGAGCAGAATTTCATCTTTTTTCTTTCTTTTTTAATAATGTAAGTTTTTTTTTAAAAAAAAGGCAAAAAAAATTAAATAGGCTCTAAACTCCCATTTTAAAACATATATAACCAATTACTAAAGAATGATATTATGTGGATTATCACAAACAAAAATAACTAAATCATTTACATCATTTCAGCACTGTATCAGCCAAAATAGGCTGTATAATGCTGACATTACAGAAAATCTAACAAATAATATAACATTTCAATTAATATAACATTTGAAAACTCTTTCAAAATAGCAGACAGTTATTTTTTAAACACAGTAAACATTCAGTCGAGGTTTGCAAGCAAGCAGGCTCTGCTTTCATAGTCATCCGTAGACCTACGGTGACTGGGGCCATAACTTGACTGGTGACACAAACTTGGGAATGTTGCAGAGTTTGCACTGGCTCTTAGAACTTCTAGCAGCATATTACACACATCTCTTCAGCTCATATTTCATTGGTCAAACACATATGGTCATACCTAACGTTAAAGGGAGTAGTGGTCGGCAATCCTGCATATGCTTGAAAAAAGCAGGAAATATGTGGCAAACCTCATAAGCAATCATCACAAGCCTATACCTCTCCAAAACTGGGAGAATGGCACTGAACATTTACTGATTCTAATCATGGTACAAGACCTGGTGAGTGAGACAACCACCTAGGGAAGTGATAAATCACCAACAGAGAAGTACATACAGCCAAAACATTTGTGAAAGAGAAGGTAGGCAGAGGGGTAGATCTACGTGAAAACTCAATAGGTTAAGTATAGGAGGCCAAAGGAAGAAAGTTTCAAAATAGAGAATGGAAGATGGCATTTGAAGCATTTTCTGTCAATTTATGGTTAAATGTAGAGAAGTTTTAGCAGAACCTGGGTTTCAAGAATAAGTATACTCAGAAGTAGATTATACTTAACACATTTTGTTACATTTGATATCATATACTTTTGTTACATTTGTTACCATATACTAAGTAGATTATACTTAACACATTTTGTTACATTTGATATCATATCTTTTAATATCATAACATATACATGTTACATTTGATATCATACACATATCATATATCATATACTAAGATGCTATGTAAGTCAATACTGTATAAGGGACTTTCAATTATTATTAAATGTATGGTATATTAACGTTTGCATTTAAAACAATGATTTAATTTAAAACAGCATAGTAGGTACTTCAAAATTAGAGTTGGCTATTTCCACACTTATTTAACAGTGAAAATGATGCTGCTTGATTACTGCCACTAATATTCAGATGAATATTAAATTTCCTACTGTGGTTTTCCACTTAGGAAAAGGTAAATGAATGATTTAAGACCTGCAAACTGTGTTTGTATCAACTTTCCAAGATTAATTGATAGCCTCTATGTTTCAATGCTCATGGGGCAGATGGATATGAATGACTGACACTGCTCTTAATATCACAGCATGATCCAAAGCATCACCAAAGTCTTAAAAGAGAAAAAAATAAAAGCCTCTCCATTCACATTTCTACTTCAAATCCTATAATTAGATATAAAAGGACAATATATTTGTCTTCTTCACTAGACTGAGGGTTTCTTAAGATAGGGCTTGTGACTTGTGTCTATGTTCCCCATACCTAGTGTACACTATACTCATCCATTTAAAAAAAAAACATAAAAATAATTAATAATTTGACCTTGGTGGAAAGGATAGTTTTTATAAGACTTCTGTGACTTGTTTAGCACAGTTTTTCTATTGATTTCTTCACTTGCTTCACTTGCATGTATGTGGCATTGAGTCACTTTGGGGCAGAAGTTGTTTTGTTTTGTTTTTTTTTTTTTTTGAGATGTAGTCTAACTCTGTTGCCCAGGCTGGAGTGCAGTGGCATGATCTCAGCTCACTGCAACCCCAACTCTGCTGGGTTCAAGTGATTCTCCTGCCTCAGCCTCCCAAGTAGCTGGGATTACAGGTACCCGCCACCATGCCCAGCTAATTTTTGTATTTTTAGTAAAGACAGGGTTTCACTGTGTTGGCCAGGCTGGTCTTGAACTTCTGAGCTCATGATCCACCCGCCTTGACCTCCCATAGTGCAGGGATTAGAAGCATGAGCCACCATGCCCAGCCAGGACAGAAGTTTTAAAAGCCAGTATGGAGTTTGTTGTATCTCTTTTATGGCTGCAATAATAAATGGCAATGTCCGAGACAGAAACTCTACCAACCTGGGATCCTGAGTCAAGATGATATGGAGCAGGGCCCTGGCTGACCTACAATAGGCATGAGTGAGAATTATTCTTTGCTGCTCTAAGCAACTGAGGTATTAGGATGGTTGGTTACCTCAGCATAACCTAGCACATTCTGACTGATAACTTATGGAATATTTGGAATAAAGCATAGGACTTCAAAGAACAATAAAACTCTATTAAGAAAGAAACAGTTGAAAGAAAATTCACAAATTAAAGCTGTGGCTTTGTGTTTATAGGTGATTTCTCAAATCCAAACTTAGTTTCTGCAGGTAAAACCTGAAGCTCAGATAAGTTGAGTCAATTGATCAATTTCACAAAGTGACTTCAAAAATCACTTCATTCTCTTTTCACTATCCCCTATGCCACACAGTTTTTATTCCTGTTTCACAGTTAGGAAAGCTGGGTTTGTGGAAGTTAATTGGTTACTAAGAAGGAGCTCAATTGGCTTCGTGCCTGGTGTTATTTCCACTACTAAAAATATCCTCACTGTCAGGAAGAACACTTAAAATTTATATTTTAGAGAAGTGGTATAATACAGCTGGCAATAAGTAATCCAAGGTACATAGTTACCACTCCTTCCTTCTTCCCACCTTCTGTGTATGTAGTGAATCAGAACAAGCATAGCTGAATTCTAATCTAAGCTGTACCTCTTAATAATCGTAGGGATAGAAGTCACGTATCTATAAAATGGGGATAAACAAATATAGGAGGTCCCTAGCATAGTGAAACGAAGCAATGAATCAATATTAATTATCTTCCTATCTTCTCTATGTAAGAATCCTTACTGATTAATATGCATATCATCAAATCTGAGCAAGTCACAATTAGAAATGAGCCTTAAAAAAAGTCATTGTTTAGAATGGATTTGTTTTTCTTCCCTTGGCACCTATTCAATAGGAAAGGATATTTATTGTTCTATAGTATCAATGTTGAGGCCTGGTGTGGTGGCTCATACCTGTAATCCCAGCAATTTCTAAGCCCAGGTAGGAGGATCACTTGACCCCAAAGAGTTCATGATTAGCCTGGACAACATAATGAGATCTCATTTCTACAAAATAATTAAATAATTAGCCAGGTGTGGTGTCACGTGCCTATAGTCCCAGTTACTCAGGAGGCTGAGGTGAGATGATCATAATCACTGGAGCCCTAAGAACAGGAAATCAAGGCTTTAATGAGCCATTACTGCACCACTGCATGCTAGACTTGGTGACAGAGTAATAATCTATCTCAAAAAATAATAATAAAAATATAAATAATTGAGAACTGGGCAGACTGAATTAAATTATCATAATTGTATTTGCACATTTTAGAGATGTTGGGGAAAAGACAAGCATTCTACTGTCTCTTTTGTATGAAAATGATTAAACCTAGAAATTCTGAATATACTCCTGGTTAAGGAAGCTGACTGACACAACCCATCAGAAATCTAGAGCTGGCCAGTCAAGTATGAAGTTAGGAGGCTGTGACAGACCGGAATTTCACAGTCTGCCATTCAGCTCTACTCACTAGGGCTCAGTGAAAATGAGAGATATCTTAACACGTTTACTGTCTTCAGTAAACTGAGTTCAAAGGCAGTAGGTAACTTGGCCACCCTTTCTTCTCCGTCTTTTTCTAGTCCTCCTGCCCTTCAGATGAATCATGTGAGCCCATAATCAGGATTCTTGGGGACTCAAAATTTTGCTAGAGCTCTGAAGAGGAAGAGAGATTCTCCATTTAAAGGGAAAATAGTCATTCTCTAATGGACATTCAATATTCATACTCTATTAGCAATATTGCCTAACTTCTATAAATTCTATAATCCAGTAATATGTCTACTTGACATTTATAAAAGACACCTATACCATATCATATTCTTTCCTCTGGGAAGCATTTATAAAACTACAAGAATGTCTGCCCCCTATTGTATCTAAGGGAATGCAAGAAATTACACTTGAAAATAAATTATTGTATTATCTATTTATTCCCCTGGTGAATAAAATTGTCAGCTTCCATTTTCTATTTCATCTCCCTCTAGGATAGCACTTACTTCATTGGAATGAGAATGGGAATCTGCCATCACTCTTTATTGTTGCAATCCAAAGTGTTAGTTTTGCTCTGTGCTTTTCTTCTTTGAATTGAATTTGGTACTTGAAGCCCTACAGAAGGTAAATGTATCTCCTCTCTGAGGTTTCCTCACTTTGTAGGGAGAAGATATATGGGTTATTTAATTCCCATTTCTATGTCTACAAAAATACACTGCCATCTTCTACTTACTCTACAGTGGGACTATATCTGATTTATCTTTCCCTTTTTGCACTAAACAGAAAGGCTTCAAGCCAAGTCTTTTATTTTGGAAAATGCTTATCTTGACTGGAGAAATTCTTTTTGTTAATGCTATTCTAAAACTATCACCCCATGAAAACTGGCTCAACTGCTGACCAAGTTGAATAATAATATAAAAAGGTTACTATGGTGGCTAGTGGTTTAATGAAAAAGAATCAGCAGGTTGCATTTGGAATCAGCAAATCAGATCAGAAAGGAAATCACCTTTTCCTTCTAAGAGCATCAGTCATTTTTATCTTGAGTCCTGACTAAAACCTTTGTCTCATTCTAAAAGTTTCATCAATTATCAGGCATGGAAGAATCTATCCATATCTCCTTCCTCTAAAACCTCTATATAGGCTCAGGATCCCAAGAAAGAAAAAGGGCTCAATAAGATATTATGCCTACTTTATTTATTATGCCTAATTTATTTTGTCTCTGATAAAATATGTACAGATTAATATTTTTTGTCTAAAATATTCTGGGTGTGGTTTGGTTCAGGTGGCTAGCTCATTTTGCTTAGTGCTAATGAGTCAAGGGTTATGAGTTCAAATGCCAGGTGAGTCAGTTAAGTTTACTGCCCCTTAGAGTTGGAAACAACCTGCATTGAATAGAATATAAATAAGGCACCACTAGTGGACAACCAACCAAAAGTATACGCTTTTGTGATGGAAGGTGAATAACTTCATTTATATGCATGAAAGAAATCACTGGAAACATGTTAACATTATTCCATACATAGGTTGTCCCAACTCATCTGACAGTATGTATAGTTCAATGCTCTTAAAGTAAGACATTTTATTTTCTATATAATCTTAGAGCTGGAAGTCATCTCAAAAGGTCTTTTGATCTGGCTCCCTGCCTTCCAACAGCATATTTGAATTCTATTTACTGCTTAGCTCATACTCATTTTGGAAATGTAGAACAGCTGGCAGGCATTTTCTTATTAATGTTTCTTAATATCCTGAAAGATAATAAAGTCATTCATTGGTCTTTCCATCTCACTGAACAATTCTAACACACAATGTTTAGGATTTCAAATACATATTGGTTAGTATGCTTTCTTTAGTATGCTTACTTTTGGCCCAATTTTCTAGAAAGTCATTAATATAGACACTGCAATTTTTTTTCTCTTGCCTTAGACTACAAAGACTCCCATGCAGGAACATGAAGCTAACTACAGAAGTGACTCTTTTAAATGTACTGATTAAATGACTGAAGTCGTTGACTCATAAATAAATGTCCTCCACAGCATTCGTCTATTTATGGCCCATCATATGTTTCCTTGAGGATTTAGAATAATGTCCTTAATAATCTTAACATTTCTTAATGGAAGTAGAATTATTTTGTATTTCAATGATCATTTATCTGCCTCAGAGACATTTCCATCAGGAATCATCATCACACCAATGTAGTAGGACTGATTTGCCAAATTGGAAACAGTAAAGGGTAGTGGCACATCATACCCCATTGACAACAAAAGTGGCATATGGCATAGTTGTATTCGATTTAAAGGCCCTGTGAATAAAAACAGTTTGCCTCTGAATTTTATTAATTGAGTTTTAAGTGAGCATCCTTTAGAGAATAATCCACACAAACAGAAAAAAACAAAAACCTAATCTGATGGCAAAATTGGCAATCATGAAGATTAGAACATTGAAAGAAAATTGAGACAGCTTGAAAATAAAACATCAAAAGGAAATATTTCAAATGGGATGACATAACAAAAAAATAAATCATAGTTCATTTGATGCAGAAAACCAAGAACAAATCTTACTTGCAGGAAGTGATGATTGTTGTAAATTGCAATGAGCAAAATGGCCAATACTATCTGAAAACAAACTTTTCACAGGAAAATAGCAAAAAGATTAAAGACAATGAAAGGAATGTCAGTCACACAAGACAATAGCCCTAATACTGAATCTTTGCCTAACTTCCGAAGTTAGATCGCATGTATTTCAAAGCTGTTCTAGCTTGTGTGAAGATTCTCCTGTGGCTACTTTGAAAGGTGGTTTTGCGAAATTTGCTTTGGTTCACAGGCAAAAATAGATTTTATGTACCTTCCCTCAAAATATAATGTAGACATAATTGAAATGCATTTATGTGTTTTCAGCCAGCTACTGCAGCATGTACCCTTGCTACCAGGTTGTTCTATAATCCTCAGTTTGCATAAGGATGGTCATTCTGCCAAGGCCATTGTTTTTATTACATTTGTTGAGAGTTTTTGGTGATAATTTGCAAATGTTTTAAAGATCAGACATTGTAAGACTGTTCTCATTGTTGGCATCATGATTCCCTAAAATTTTTTTGTAATGATATTCAATAAATTTGGCTCCTCTGTCAAAGCAGAAAAATACTAACTAATATAAAATTGGGTCCAGTAAGTGTTGTTCTTTTCAGGCAACTCATGGGCCCAGATGTCCACTGGGTGGACAGGAGCAGGTAGGGAAGTTACACTCTTCTTGCCTTGTTTTTTCTTGAGTGAATCCTGCTTTGCTTCCTTTACAGAAGCAGCAGCAGCAGCAATTCTTCATGTTCTCAACTCTTTCATGAATTTGCATTGCTCAAGCCATTTACATAAAAAGCACATATTTTCATGAAATTCACAGATAAATATAAAGAGTGCCCTGGTTTTGACTATGACATTTTCATTCCCACTTTTGTCATATTTCTACTTACTTTTAATGCTAAATTAAATACTGTATTTAAAATAAAACTTTCACTTTCAACTAATGATTCCAGGCAGAGTCCTTCTTACTCTTATGAAAATCTGATAATTCTTCTAACCTATAAAAGTGGTACCAATATTTTCTTGTTGTTCTTGTCCTCACTGTTTAGATTTTTTTTTTTTTGACACTAACATTTTTTTTAAAGCATCCAATACAGGTGATTAAACAGATGTTCTTCACTTTTTCTTGTCTGACTAGATGCAAAGAAAATAGTTTTTAAAACCAGGAGTGCTAATTACAGAGGTAATATTCTGTCCTCTATTCTCGGCATACCACATTAGGAGGCACTTCATTTGTGCCATTTTTAGTAATATTAAATTTGGTCATTTTTTGTTAAAATGATGTCTCCCAATTGATGGATTAGGCAGGAGATTGGTAGGCAGGAAAGTTACTTATATTTCATTTTCAAAAATTGGTAATAAGCAAACAACCACTATGTTAGTTGATACTATTGGATTAATACAAATTGATGATCATTGCCTAAATCAATTAGCAGAATATTTGTTGTGAAATGGTGATTTTCTAATTTTACCATTACTTCTATATTTATAAGCTGGCAATATTCTGTGAAGAGCTTTCTCTTTTCTCTTATTCTACTTATGAATGTATTTACTCATTTATTTAGCATTCTTCCTCCCACAGAGAGTCAACAGATATTCGACAGCATCAAAATGTCAACACATAATCCTATAAAAATTTATTTTGAGATTATCATACTAATATCAGTAGTAAAGCAAAGTTATCTAAGTAAAAATCGTTTATAGTACTTTTTGTCTTTAGATTATGTCCCATTGAGGGCATACATAGGCATTTTTTAATTATTTATGTATTGTTAATTTGATTTGCAGTTAGGATTATTTGTTTCTATTTATACAAAAGTAGGGGGTTGTTTTCTTCTTATTGCATATGATGCTACCTTTTGAATAAATAAAATATTTACAATTCAAAACCTCAACTCTTTATGAAAAGCTTACTCAGGAAAATCACATTTTCTTTTTCTTATCCCCTTTATCTCTTAAAAAATTAAAACACTTTTAATATTTTTAATAGTATGCATAAAATGGTCTGGAGATATACCTATTTATTTTATTTCAAGAATATGTTTACTAGATTTAAAATCCTTAACTTATCTCTCAAACTCTCTATTTTTTTTTCTGCTCCAACATCATTCTATTTTGTACGTTGTTGCTTATAAGTCCAATATCAATCTAGTTTTCTTTGATTTTTACATGACAGGATATTTTCTCTGTAAGGTCTGAAGATTTTATTTATCTTAATATCTAATAGACTTAGTAAGTATATTTTGTAGTCTATTATTCTGGGCCAATTTTCCTGGTTACGTGTTAGATGCTTTCAAAATGTAGCTGTGAATAAAATGCATTCCGGAGAATTGAATATGATTATATCCTATGACTTTGTTTTGTTTGCAGAATCCAGTAACACATATATTGAGACTTCCTTTTCTATTTTCTATATTTATCTTGTCTATTTCACCTGTTCTTCACTTCTATTCTGAGGCTGATTTTTATACATTTTCTTGATATCCATTATTATGTTTTAAGTAAAATATATTGTCCTAACATTTTGTAATCTACATTATTTCTAAGATTAAAAAAAATCTATTTCATTTTAATTATTAAAATCAGATAACCCTCTCCTTTGTATATTTTCTTTTTTTCACCTGATAACATTATGAGATTTTGAATTTCTGGTTTAATGCTTTTGTTTGCTTACTTCTTTTGTTTTTACCTCCAAAGGTGTTTTTAAGCACATTGAATTCAGAGGTAAGGATGTGGTGGGCAGTTTTCTTCTGTTTTGTTTTTTTGGGGAAGTGGCAGGAGAATTTTCATCAGCTGAAATGTTTTCATTCTCATGTTCTGTTTTGATTTCTTACAGTAAATTTTCATGGACATCATTGTTTTGGGGGGTTTATTTCTTAATATCTTCAAGACTAGAATGTTGACCCAAAAAAAACTTGTTTGTAAAATAATTGAAAAGATTTATTATGAGCCAAATGTGATGACAATGACCCATGACGCAGTCTCAGGAGGTCCTGAGAACATGTACCTAAGATAATTGGGTTACAGTTTGGTTTTATACATTTTAGGGAGACATAAAACATCAGTCGATGTAAGTTATACATTGATTTGGTCTGGAAAAGTGCAACAGCTGGAAATGGAGGTGGGGAATTTGTGGGGTGGTAAGGGGATGGTTTATAGGTCATAGGTGGATTCAACGGTTTTCTGACTGGCAACTGCATGAGGGTGTTAAGTGCCTATCTAAACACCATTCAGTCATTTGGGGGCTCAGAATTTTATTTCTGGTTCACAAGAGATACATTTTTATGTACACTGGTTTAAGTGTTTTGGGGGACTTAATAGACTTCTTAGTTCAAGAGTGCTCTTTTCTGCTGATATATTAACATACCATTTATTTATTATTATTATTATTATTTGGTATCAATTCCAGCTCTACAATTTATTAGCCATTTGACCTTGAGGATAATAACAATGTCAACCTCACAGGGTTGTGAATATTAAATAAATTCGCACATGTACAATGTTTGGAAAAGTCCCTAATACACAGTAAATATTTCACAAGATGCGAAGATAAAGTGGAGCAGTTCTTGGGAAGTTTGGGCTGGAGCCCAGAGCTTTGTCTCTTGGGATTTTCCCCCTTGTCCCTCTCGAAGACGTGCAGCCCCAAAATTTACTCCTGTTTTAGGGAAGTCACTCACTTAAGTTAACCAGCTATTAAGAAGCTTCTGTGAGTAGTGAGGGGTGACGGTTAAGTCTCTGCTGTGTTTTCATTTTTATGAGTTCTCTCCACCAATATTCTGTAGTTTACTACTCCAGTCCCCTGATCCTAGTTTACTGAGCAGTGATTGTAGCTTTTTCCACTTTTCAACCTGAAATTAGTATCATTTAATGTTCTTTGAATAGTTCAGAACTATGGTGATAAAAAGGAAAAAGAAGAAAGCATTTCAATAATGCTACATTTCACGACGCAAATTCAACACGTACACACTCGTCTTTATTTAAAACGTCTTCCATAGTATATCTGAAATCTGTGACAGCTTCTCCTGCTCAATATTTAAAACAGTTTTATCATCTCCCTTTGAAAGAAAAGCTTGCCTAAGGACCAGCTAGTCAATGCCAATGTCAAAATCAGGTGAAATATGGATATAGGTCCCACCAGCAACATGTTTTCTCAACACGTTTTCTACACAGCAAAGTTTAGGGAAACAAAAGGATTGAAAAACAAAATCCTTGACTTTGCAGAACATTGTTTCCTCTATTTATAACTTGTTATTCAACTTTGGATAGGAAACTCTGATACTCAGTTTTTCTATTTTAAACTGAGGGTGTTCAATTAGAACAATGGTCTTTTCTTACTCTTTGTTTCTTGCCTTCCTGCATTCCTTCCTTCCCTGCCTCCCTTTCCCTTCTTCTTTCTTTCCTATTCTTCTTCACATTCTTCCTTCTCCCCTCCTCTTCCTCCTGCTTCTTTTCCTGTATTTCTTCCCTTTATTCTTTCTTTCAGTAGTAGAAACCCCGCCCTCCCCAAAATGAACTCTCATCAAGTTGGCCAGCATATTGCGCATAAAGATGGAGCCTTCTTTAGAAGGTGCTCCTCACTGGTCTCCTTCTTGCCTTCGGGAGAGCACATCATGCCATTTATTTAAATCAATGGTGTCATATTTTTTGAGGTTGGGGGAAGAAGACAGTGAGTGTGGCAGTTATTTTCTGATTTGGTGATTGGAAAGACCTTTGACATCTATCTCGACTCCTTCTTTCCCCTTCTCACTATGCCTTCAAGGGACTCCTTGCCTTTCCAAATTTCCTCTTGTTTATTAAAAAAAGGCAATACATGTGCTGTGCACTATCAAATCTTCCTTCTAATTTCTGAGTAGCCAATGCTTATATATCCCAATACTCAGATATTTTCTCTGCATTATCTGCATGTTTTGACTAAATTCACCTGTGTCTCATTACCCACAGGCTCCCCATTAGCTTCCTTCTTATTGAACCTGTTTAATGCTTAACTCAGTTGCAAGTACTAAACCTGGCTTAGATATTTTGTGTATTTATTTCCCTACTTCCATGTAATTTATGAGTTTTAGCATTCCGTGTCTCCCAAGTATAGTGTACGCATGGGTTCATGTTGGTATAATTTGCCTTCTTATCAATATGGGTGTTTGAGTGTGTGTGTGAAATATGCTGTGGGAAATATATGGAGACAATAAATTTCAAGAAACTTTTATTCTATAGAAACCTAGAACCAAATTTTTACCAATTTTTTCAAACTTTCAGTAAATTCAACTAGTGTGTTAAATGATGCATGTAGCCACAAAAGCAGCAAGTAGACATCACAGACTTGGGGTTTTGTGTTCACAAGCATTACAATGAAGACATAAGCTTCCATTCAACAAATACACAAATACACTCAACCTTATTTTTGTGCCAAACGCTAAACTCAGTATTGGTGACATAGTGGCATAGAAGACCAAAAAATTACTGAAGTTTATAGGATTATGATGGCAGAGGTGTGTGAACCAGAGCAACTTCATCTTGAACAGGATCTGGGTAAAATGAAGCTGAGATCTACTGGGCTGCATTCCCAGACTGTTAAGGCATTCTAAATCACAGGATGAGATAGAAGGTCATCACAAGATACAGGTCATAAAGACCTTGCTGATAAAACAGGTTGCTAGTCAAAACCCACCAAGACCAAGATGGCTAAGAGAGTGACCGCTGGTAGTCCTCACTGCTATACTCCCACCAGCACCATGGCAGATTACAGATGTCATGGCAATATCACCGTATTACTCTATATGGTCTAAAAGGGGGAGCATGAATAATCCACTTCTTAGGGAGCATATCATCAAGAAATAACCATAATAAAGGGCAACCAGTGTGGTGATTCCTCAAGGACACAGAAATAGAAATTGCATTTGACCCAGCAATTCCATTACTGGATATATATCCAAAGGATTATAAATCGTTCTATTATGAAGACACATGCACACATATGTTTATTGAGGCACTGTTTACAATAGCAAAGACCTGGAACCAACCCAAATGCCCATCAATGATAGACTGGACAAGGAAAATGTGGCACTGCCCATCAATGATGGACTGGACAAGGAAAATGTGGCACATATACACCACTGAATATTATGCAGCCATAAAAAACGATGAGTTCTTGTCCTTTGTAGGGACATGGTGAATCTGGAAACCATCATTCTCAGGAAACTGACACAAGAACAGAAAATCAACACCATATGTTCTCACCCATAGGCAGGTGTTGAATCATGAGAACACATGAACACAGGGAGGGAGCATCACACACTGGGTCCTGTTGTTGGGGGATAGGGATGGGACAGTAGAGGGTGGGAAGTTTGGGGAGGGAAAACATGGGGAGAAATGCCAGATATAGGTGAAAGAGGGATGGAGGCAGCAAACCACACTGCCATGTATGTACCTATGTAACAATCCTGCATGATCTGCACATGTACCCCAGAACCTAAAGTGCAATTAAAAAAGGAAACAAAAAACAAAAACAATGGGCAACCAGCAGCCCTCAGGCTGCTCTGTCTACGGAGTAGTCATTCTTCTGTTCCTTCACTTTCTTAATAAACTTGCTTTCACTTTACTGTATTGACTCACTCTGAATTATTTCTTGCATGAGACTCAAGAACCCTTTCTTCGGGTCTGAATCAGGACCCCTTTCCTTCAACAGTGACAAATGGGTATCAAATATAGACCTATAATAAATAACTGCAAAGTCTAAAAATAAACACTTTGGTATCTGGATTATGCAAAATAAATGAGAAAATATATTTACTATAAAAATACAATGAAGTATTCCAACAGACTATTCAGCAAAGGCAAAATCTAAATCATAAACAACTATAAAAGGAGACTATCAACTTCATTTATACTGAGATAAATATTAAAAGTATGCTGAAATAACACTTTAGACCCATAGAAGGGCAGCAAATACAAAGTAGGAGAGCACCATATACTGACAAGCATGCAGGGAAACATAAATCTCGAGCTCTATTAATGGCCATTTAAACTGACATAGTAGTTATGGAAAACATCTGGCAGTATTTTTTTGTTATTTAATTTTGAGACAGACTTTGGCTGTGTCCCCAGGATGGAGTGCTGTGGCACAATCTTGGCTCACTGCAGTCTCCACCTCTTGGATTCAAGTAATCATCCTTCCTCAAACTCCTGAGTAGCCTGGACCACAGGCACATGCCACTACACCCAGCTAATTTTTGTATTCTGGCAGTATTTTTATAATTAAACATATAAGCATTACCTGATAGCAGTACTATTTGTTTGTGTATATGTGATATATATGTATTTGTCTATGTATGTGTGTTTGTATGTGTTTATCTGCAAGAGAGATATACATAAGGGTGTTTACTGTATAGATTATGGAGGAGACTATATTCAAGAATGGTGCTTGTGGTAAGATGGAACAGGAAGAAATGGAGAAATGAAATGTGATATATATATGCTGGCAAATGCTATGCAACCCATTGGAACAATAAGCAGCACCAACACTGTAGATCTTAATGGTGAATAGAAGAAAACAGTAATGACCAAATAGCAGTAACCAAAGTAATAACATATTAATTGAATACATTGGCCATGATTGAGAGTTAAACAGAAGTGGAGATCAACTATCAAGGGGCAAGAAAATAACGTGAGACAGGTTCGCGTTCTTACAAGGAGCAGAAGGGTGATTGACTCAACTTTCTGCACTTAGGATCACATCAAATACCAGTATGAAATATAAGCAAAAAAAGCCAAATTTTATTCTTCATCAGCCTTTCTTCATTGAAGCGTTCTATACATGGACAGTTATTGAAAATCCCATCCCTAACATTTCTGTGTGACTTTTGATAGAAAAATATCATTCGTGTTGTTTTTATTCCTTTCTTTTTTAGTGCAGTCCCAAAGGCATATACACCTTTGCTGTTTATTTATTTAGCAATTTTTATTCTGATCATTTTTACTGGAGATAATCAAAAGTCATAAAAGTAGTATAATGGATTCAAAAATTATCACAGGTGTCTTATACTGTGATTGATTTCACTCCCTCTACCTATCACACGTTCTACTATGGGTGTCCTAATGTCTTCATGTACTTTCTTCTTAATGCAGCTATTCTAATTTCCCATCTTGATTTCTCAGGAGTACAACTCTATTATTATTTTTTACACCATCTTTTAAAATCTACTGATGTTTTCTATTTTTCCTCTTGCAGCATTTAATACCCTGTAGATCTTCCTTTAAGTAAAAAATAAAATCAATAATTGGGTGAATTCCATAAAAATATATATCTAAAGTAATGACTTGGCAACACTAAGATACTGAATTATTTTTTAAATTATTAAGGAAAGACAAAATTGCATGAACTTTTTAAGTATTATTCACATTTATTTAGAATACTTTTTTAAAAGAATCTCTGTCCTTGTCAATTAACAGAGTATTTCCTTCAAAGTCCACAACAAACATTACCTTCTTTGTAAAGTCTTCCTTGACTCATTTTAAATATAATGAATTGAAAACAGAATTAACTTTGCCTTCTTCTCTGATCTTCTGTCACTGCTTTCCTCTGGCCTAGAATCTGCTTCCCACGTCTCAGAGATTTGAATTAGATCCCTCTCTACATTCTCTTTGTTTTGTTTAAAGTCTATGCCTTCTTTGTTAGATCGAGTCACTTTCTTTTTAACTTTTGAAAAATTTTGGCAGCTTTTTTAGTTTTGCCATTCTTATTTATGATTAGTTATTTTTTGATTTGAATAAAAAGTGATTAGTTTAATTTTGCAAATATTATTTTATTTGGTAAAACGCTGGTTCTTTGCTTTATCATTTAATGCCCTAGAATGTATTTGATCTGTTTGCTTAGCTCTTCCGTTTCCTTTTTAAACATAAACCATCATGTGGTTTCCGAATAGCTGTTTCAGCATTAAATGAGGAACTTCTTAAGCATGTAAGTTCCTTATTTTCAACCTATTTGTGCTAAGGCAGAATTTTCAGGAACAGATTCTTAAGGTCTGTATTTCTTAGAAATCCACATGGAACTCTGATATACAGTGAGGTGGAAACCTCACCTCTAGCTCTGTTTTTACCCAGGATCAATTTTCTTTTGTCTGTACTGTTGTGATTTGCTTATTTTCTTTCAGTTGAAAGAATCACTTTCTCATTGGGTACCCAGTTTCTAATTATATGGCTCTATAATATTTCCTTTGTCATTTTTTGCAAAGTGCCATTTAATTATTATTATTATTTTTGCTCAGTGGTATGTTAGACTAAGGTAAGAGCATCCTTGGTTTTGGGGCATACTTTTAGATAGACCTAAAAGTCACAAACACTCATGCAAAAAATAATATTAAGATACATAGGTGTCTCAAGAACTCAGGATATGGTACTCAATTGTGGCACATAAGCCAAACTATTTACTCTCATATTTAACATCAGATAGACCTTAGGAAAACAATTATTACCAACTCTTTCCATATGTTCCAGAAAGGAAAGGCAACTATATCTAAATTGTTTGAAGGTTTGCAGATAATTCTACCATTGATGCAATGGAAGTCTGCTTTTGAACAAAGGAAGAAAATTAATTTGACATTTTCCAGAGGGCAATAATGCAATATATCCTTACACATTTATATGATAGTTGTATGCTATTTACGTGAAATTATATTGAGGGCCAGAAAACAATGTTTGAACTAAATATATACAATCATGCATCCCTTAATGACAGAGATATGTTTTGAGAAATACATAGGTGATTTCATCAGTGTGTGAACATCATAGAGTATACTTAAAAGAACCTAAATGTTAAAGCCTACTACACACACAAGCTACAAGATATAGCTTATTGCTCCTAGGCTACAAACTTGTATAGCATGTTACTGTACTGAAAACTGTAGATACCTGTAACAGAATGGTATACATTTGCTTTGCTAAACATACCTGAACATAAGGTACAGTAAAAATAAGGTTGTGTAATCTTATAGGACCACCTTTATATATGTAGTTTGTTGCTGACCAAAATGACATCTGGCACAGGACTACAATATTTTGTAAATAATGTATTTATTTTACTACATATATAAATAACACAGTCCACTAATAGAATGAGACATGTTGAAAACATTAAGTTCAATCATGTTTGCCCATTGTCTGCATATAATATAAAAATTACAGCTTTGCATATTTTAATGTCATCATCAAAATATATGTTCCAAGATACAGCATGCAACATGTTTTAATAAGTTGTTAATTTGATTTATAACTTTTATATATTTAGACAACAATTATGTTGCTTCTATTTATATGATTATTCTAGGTCCTACAAATATTTAGCATCAGCCTTTCCCTACAAACAGATGTAAAAGGCTGTAAGTTAACATTAATTCACTTTATGCTTAGCCAATATTATCTACGATACACAGCTACAGATGTATGCTATTGTCTACAATCTCCTATTGTCTACAGATGTATGAAGTTTAATTAAGGCCAACAGTTATTTTGAGAACTTGAAATCCGGCAGGTAACAATAGCTGACCAAATAGAAAAGCTTCTAGCTAATACTGTATTACAGAGAGAGAACAATACGGTATTTGTCCCTTTTCACACTGCTATAAAGATAATAAATGAGACTAGGTAATGTATAAACAAAAAAGGCTTAGCCAACTCTCCATTCCACATGGCTGGAGAGGCCTCAGGAAACTTACAATCATGACAGCAGGGACAGGGGAAGAAAGGCACGTCTTAAATGGTGGCAGGAGAAAGACAGAGTGCAGGGGAAACTGCCACTTTTAAACCATGAGATTTGTGAGAACTTCCTAACTATTACAAGAAGAGCCTGGAGGAAAGTGCCTTCATGATCTAGTTAGCTCCCACCAGGTCCCTTCCTCAACACATGAAGATTACAATTTGAGATGAGATTTGGGTTGGGACACAGAGCTAAACCATATCAAATGTTTAAAGCAGCATTTATCATCACACCAAAAATATGTTAATAGTGTGCACTCAGTGAATGCTTACTGAGTTGAACTGGACTCATTTTCCCATTAGGTGGGACGCTGGAAGGAAATAATTCAGGCAATAGAGCGCCTGACCAAGCAAGCATAACTAGAATTTATAGCTTCCTCTTAACTCACGACTCTTTATTTCTCACATGAACTATGATGTCATCTTCCTAAATTTCCCCCTTCAGTTAGCCCTGTCCTTTACAAATCCAATTTTTATGTGATGGTGATGGGGACAGGAGGCAGAGAAATTCCAGTCATATAGGCCCAGGTCCCTAGGAAAGCTCCATCTTCAAGCTGAAAGGCCTGAGACCACAGCCCAAAGTGAGAACTTCTATCCCTGTTTTCCCACTCAAATGTTGCCTTTTCCTAAAACACCCATGGCCCCTGCTTCTTCTCATCCTGTTCCTATAAAGACCCCCGACTCAACTGACAGAAGGAGAAGTAGCTGGATATGAGAGAGAAGCAACTTAACTTCAGAGGGACAGCTTGATGGCATAACTCAGGAGAAGAATCCAGACAAACATAGCCAAACTTCAGGAAATATTACCTACCCAACTTTGCCCCTTTTCAGCTCCCCTTGCCACTAAGAGCTGCTTTCATCAGCAATAAAATCCTCCATATTTACTATCCTTCCATTTGTTCATGTTAGTTCATTTTTCCTGGATGCCATACAAGAGCTCAGAAGCCATGAGTCAGGATAGAAAAGCCTGTCAACACTGGCCCTTTGCCCTTGCTGGTGGAGGGCAGCTGCAAGCCCACTGAGTTGTTAACACTTATGTGGTCCCCTGCTGGTGACCAAAAGGACTTGCTCTGGTTGGTTCCTGCACCCTCTCACCTGCACTTTCCTGTCCACAAAGGGTGGAACACGGAATGTCTGAATTAGTGGAGTTTGCTCCGGCCAGCGCCAAAATGGCCAGCAAGTTCCAGCACTTGTGCACTCCAGTTCCCACCTTGTTTACTCAGGCACTCTTTCCCATGAGGAGTTGAGAGAGGTGTGCTAAGTAAATGAGGCACCCATGTCACAAGTCCTGTGAAGGAGTCATGGAAATATCCTGCATTAATAGTGTTCTAAGATAAAGAAAAATCAGAAAAGCACATGAGAAAGTTGTCAGGGAAGATTTTTTTGAGGAGCTGACATTATTTTCCTGAGTTTGGAGTGATGAGATGGGAAAGAGGATTCCTGGCACAGGGCACAGCAGTGGCAGGTGCTAGCAGTGAGGAAAGGGTTTGTCATGCTCAGGGAACATGAACGTGATGATACTGAGAAAGGCACAGAGTGGGATAGCTTTGATGGGAATGAAAGGCCGGAGCAGTAATATCTCCTTGTATATAATAATACATGACTAGACTATATTTTACTCTAAGTTATAGAGATATTGCATGTGTTTGTATTTTATACACAAACATATACAATTTACAAACTAAATACATAATATGTATTAATATATACAGTATATACCTATGCTGTATATACATAAGAAATTTTTATATACAACAGATTACATTCATTTTACGAATAAACTTTGAATTTTGACAAACATCTGTGCCCCTTTAACCACCATTCCTATTAAAACACTTTCAGGGCTCCACAGAAGTTCCCTTTTGTCCTTTGCAGCCATCTTTGCTCCACCACTACCTGAAGAAAATCACTTTTTTTCCCCATAACTGTAAACTAGGGTTTCTCATATTCAGCAGTATTAATATTTTTGGTTGGGTAATTTTTTGCTGGGGGAGAGGGATGCTTCCCTGTGCACTGTAGGTTTTTAGCATCATCCCTGGTCTATACCTATGAGATGACAGTAGAACACTTACCCCACACTTCTAGTTGTAACACCAGAAATGACTATAGACTTTGCCAGATCTTGCATCTAGTTGAGAACCCCTGCTATGGATTATTTTCTATCATTTCTATCTTGTTCTATCATTTAATAAGATACAATCATATAGAATACATTATTTGCCCTGATTTCTCTCTCTTGGCCTAATGGTTTGAAGACACATCCAGGCTACATGCACCATTTTATTTATTTTTATTGAGATTCCAGTATTCATAAACCACAATTTGTGTAAACATATACTTTCTTCATGATCTGTAAATCCTTGAAATAGTAGCTTTAATCCTTAACTTACACTTTTATTATCTCAGACTTTCTGAGTCTGCTCCTATTAATTAATTTATCCCCTGGTTATGAGTCATATTTTTCTCTTCCTTTCTCATATTAGTGATTTTTTTCAGTGGCTATTAGACATTTTCAGTTTACAATGTTGGATGTTGCATTTTGTTGTCTTTCTTTAGTTTTTTTTTTTTTTTTTTGGCAAACAGGCTATTTATAGATCATTTTGATTTTTCAAGTCTTTCATTTTTTTTTTGTTCAGCAACAATGTATGTTTTAAAACAGAGAAGTAATGTAAGTGTGTTTTACTTTAAAAAAACAACTTTGTGGCTTATATCAGATCTAACTAAAATAAAAATATCACCATTCTTATTTTCTATGTAAAACTTTTCAAATTCTCATGATCACATAATGAATAAAGTCCAGTTCTCTTAGTACTATTTGTAAAACCCTCCATTATCAGGTTTATATCTTCCTATTCTCTTTCTTCTTCAGCCATTCCCTGCCTCTCCTACAACATTCCTCAAACATGGATATGCTTGTGATTTTTTCTGTACAACAGTTTATTATTTATTTATTTATTTATTTATTTATTTATTAAAGACAGGGTTTCACCATGTTGGCTGGGCTGGTCTTGAACTCCTGACCTCAGGTGATTCATCTGTCTCAGCCTCCCAAAGTGCTGGTATTACAGGCGTGAGCCACCGCACCCAGCTTTGTACAAGTTTTTAAAATATATAATAAACCTATTTTATGTTGCTTCTCTGTCATTTTCCTCAATGGAAAACATGACTCTGCCTATATCTTCAAATGTTAAATTATGCATACTCATACATACAAATATGGACTCAGTCAATACATATTTTTTCACTTTATTAGTGAAATATTCCTGTAAATGATCCAATTTTGAGTACATTGAAGCTCATAGGGCTAAAGGATTTGCCTAGATATGAATCCCATAACTCAAGTGTGGTTGAGCTAAAATTCAAATTGGAGTTCTCTGAAGAAAATCTATTCCTTTTTTCATGATATAAAATTTTTTTTCCTCCTATTCCTTAAGATAAATGAAAAAATTCTTTGCTAGGAACATAATTCTGTTCTATAAATTTATCTGATTGACTAATTTAAGAACCAGGAATTATAAATTCTGGAAGACTTCAAACTTATGGCTTCAATTTTCTGCATGTTCAAAAGCATTAATGTTCTTCAGACCACCATAATTCTTGAGATCTAATTGAATTTCAATGTATAATTAAAAATGCTACTTCAACATTCAAAACCTGGTAGTTACAAATTTCTAAATAGGTCAAAATTACCAGAAATTCATACTGTAAGCTGATAATCCAGGTATACACATCCTTTAGAACACAGAAATTATATTTAGCAATTTTTCCTCAAAAGATATAAAACTTCTGTTTTTATAACCCTTTCAACAGACTAAGTAACAACAATGCAGATAATTACAGCTTATCCATTGCATTTAAATTGAGTTTCAAAAGTTTGGATGCTGTATTATTTTGCCAGCCAAAAATTATAATAATATCTTACACTTGAAATGGGTCTTATACTTTAGAAAATACTTTTGTATGCATTATCTTATTTTATCTTCGTAACAATCCTATGGAGAAATAGTATTATCACCCACCACTTTGCATGTGCTGAAACAAACTCTGAGGCATTGGAAATTGCTCAATGCCACTCAGCATATGGCCACACTTGGGCCCATTCGGGTTTAAAATTCATCCAAATTTACACCCTATTATATAAGGAGAAATATTTTTAATTACCAATACTAAGATAAAATAGAATTTGAGAGTTGCATAACCAAGATAGGAAAGATGGCTATTTATTGTTTTTCAACTCCAGTGTCCAAATTTCTTTCAATCTTCAAATAGGCCTGGGATTATAATAAAACAAAATAATATAGTCCCATGTAAACTTTGGAGAAGTTAAATCTATATTTTCTGAAAACATTTCAATTAGGCTGGGCACAGTGGCTAACACCTGTAATCCCAGCAATTTGGGAGGCCAAGGTGGGAGCATCACTTGGGGCCAGGAGTTCGAGACTAGCCTGGCCAACATGGCTACTAAAAATATAAGAATTAGCTGAGTATGGTGGTGCATGCCTGTAATTCCAGCTGTTCAGGAGGCTGAGGCATAAGAATTGCTTGAACCTGGGAGGCAGAGATTGCAGTAAACCAAGATTGTGCCACTATATCTCAGCCTGGGTGACAACAGTATAAGACTCTCTCAAACAAAAATGAAAACAAAAACAAAAACTCACAAAAAAAAAACCAACAAGAAACAAAAAATTTAAATAAACAAATACTACATATTTTGCTAATAAAAAAAATCAGGGTAAAAGATTAAAGATCTAAATCAAGATTGCTCATTTAATTTTTGCTGTAAACCAGTGGTCAAGGAATTGCCTCCACTAAATAGACTTGGTGTCTTCTCACAGACTGCAGGAATTTCCTTCAAACAAAACAAAATATTTATTTATTCTTTTGGGCTAGAAATATGTTTTATATTATAGGGTATAAAAATATAAATTACATAATATCCCACTCACTATAGGGATTTGAAAATTATCAGATGAGACCAGTGCATACACAAATTATGCAATAACATCCATACAAGTGGGAGAAGCAATGCTTATATTGAATTTACATTTCTAATGAGATGAAGTCATAGACAGATAAAGTGGAATTCTGAAACTCTTGGAAAAGCAGACATTTCACTGTACACCTGAAGGCAGTTTATCCTCAAGAAGAAGAGATGAGACTCTTGCACATGAGCTCACATCCTCAGTAGAATAATGCTATGAAGCTTACCAGAAAGAAGAAAGACAAGAAAAGTTCAAAAATACAGCCTACTTCTGCCAAATGAGTGGAGGGGAAGCTTAAGGAGTAGGTTGTGAGAAAAAAATATATAATGAATATCTATACAATCTAAGAAATCCCAGTCACAGAAATAAAAAGACCATATAATACACTGTGAGCTTAAAGCCAGTAACTCAGGCTGAAAAAGGTGGTGAAAAGAGTTCATAAAAGTCTTCAGAGTTTTTGGCTGCTATGCATGAAAAACACTGTACACTTCATTGATATCACAGGATGTGAAGGCAGGGAGCCTTGTAGGTGTCAACACTGGTGAATACTTTTGGAGAAAAGTTAATAAGAGTATCAATCACAGTCAATTAGAAGCCAAAGGAAAATAGTTTTTATTGTGCTAATCTTTAACAAGAACCATACAAGCGTTAACAGAAGCTAAAAACAAATAAGAGATCTGTGCAAAACTGGCTTCCCTCTCTCATCTACTGAACATGGGGGTAAAGTAAGTGACAATTCCTTTTGCCCTTTAACTTGTGAGGGTGATGCAGATACAGATCTGGGAAAAGAAAGCACAATTATCTGCTGGCCCCTGAAGATCCTCAAGTGTCCCTGAACTATAGGGTCTTATGATTAGTGATATTCAGTGAAATTTAGGTTTTCTACACAGTAAAAGAATGGGAATGGATCTAAGCTAGAGGCTGCAGGTCTTCCAAAGCTCTTCTTTCCCATGGAATGCATAAAATAATATGCCCAGGCTTCCACTGGCCATCAAAGTTTGCCCTTTTTATTAGCAGACAAGTCTCCCCAGGGAAAGCAACATTTTTCCTCATGTAGTTGTCTTTTATGAACCACTTGCTATGGATAAGTCATCAAAAACACTCTATGTAAATTTTCTCATTAAACTAGAGTTATAATGCCTACTCTGTGAGATACTGTAGATTCCCCCATTTTGGGGTCCATGGTTTTAAAGAACAAGGTAATATAGCCTATTAGCAGCCACAATAAGATTCAAAGTCTATTATTTCTGTTCACAGAGAGAATGCTCAACCACTACTCTAGGCTGACTTTAGGAAGCCCATATAGTATAATGTATGTTTTCTTTACGCTGAATCACAGGTGAATCAATTCATATTTCTGTTTGTTGTACAGGTCCCTTACTCCTACAGTCATCAGTAACCTGAATCTCAGAGAGGAAGGTAATTAAGGAGGGATCAGAGTTCCAAAGAAAGCATGAAAAAGAAAGCAGAGGAATTCACATATATAATGTTAGGATGTGAATGCTGTATTAGTCAACTGGTCAGTGTATGTAATAGGATACATAAGATAGATTCACTGCTTACTGGAATTGCATGAATAAATTACAGTTTCTATGCTTCTGATTAACGGAGGATTAATAGTTTACCACCTGCTGGAGACAGCTTTTTCCACTTAAACCACCCTTGCACTTAAGAGAGTTACAGAGATCAGGGAGATGAGAAAGACAGAGCTGTAGTCCCTGATGAATAAATTGAGCAGTTAGTACTTTTTACAACAAATGGTGCCCTTGGAAATTTTGGCGAGTTAGACTGTACCATAAGTAATGCAGACTCCTTAAGAATGAATATTTAAATGATCTTCTATTGTCTGATTGTCCCCTCAAAATCCATGTGATAACCCCAAGGTGATGAACTAAGAAGTTGAGCCTTTTGGGAGGTGATTAGATCATAGGTTTGAAGTTAGACCCCTTATAAAAGAGGCCCAAGGAAGCTTCTTTGCCACTTCCACCATGTGAAGACACAGTAGGAAGGCACCATCTATAAGGATGGGGCACTCACGGGGCATCAAATTTACTGTACCTTCATCTTGTTCTTCTCAGGCTCTGAGATTTAGAGAAATACATTTCTGTGTTTTATAAGCCACCTACATTATGGTTTATTTGCTATATCAGCTCAAGTCCATGAGGATAGGACCTAAAGAATGATCAGATTTCTAGAGACCTGAGCAAAACTTGTATTTGATCCTTCCTTTGTTCATCAACTTTGAACCAAACCTACAAATTGAGTCTCCTGCCAAAGTATCTTGAATCCAACACATTCAGGAAGAATATCCCTAGGTCCCACCCATACTCACTGCCAATACCCTAAATCTTCTTTCTGATCTGGAGCACTCAAAGAAAGATTAGGCCTTTTCCCACCATTAAATATTTTTTTCCTTTCTTCAGAGTCTTCTCTGAATTACACCCTGATCCCCTAGACATTTTGCTGTGATAGAAAGGAAAAAAAGAAAGGAAGGAAGGAAGGAAGGACAAAAAAAGAAAGAAAAAAAGAAAAGATGGACAAGAAATATTCTAAATCAGTGAATATCATAACATGTATCCCAATTAATGATTTTGACACAATTGCTAGGAATATCATATTACTTAATATATAATTCATTCTTTGTTCTTAATTTTAAACCAAAGAACAGCAATTGTAATACGTATTATTCCAATAAACTCTCCCTATAGTCCAATAAGAAAAAGAAGCTTAAAACAAATACAAGTGTTTATTTCTCTCCTTTGACACATTTGCCTAAGCTTTTATTGAAAGCTTTTAAACAAATGTTATACTTCATAAATATAATCAAAATAACAGGAAGCTGCAAAGATATATTGACCTGAGACTAAGCCTTAATCAATTGATTGGAGAGAGATAGAATAAAAGTAAAACTTTCAAACTCCCTTTGGATAATTTTGTCTCGCTGAGTTTATCTGAAATTAAAAATCTGTATGATTCTTCAGACTCTTCCATTGACTGAATTTTGCAACCACTTGCAAAATCTGATTTTTATTTTAATTTTTATGGTTTCTCCTCTTAAAAACATTTGAAGTGTGATAACAAACAGACATGACCTCTCCTATCTAGAAATTTAAATCTAAAAGTGCACCAAATGAAATAAGCAAATAAAATGCTGTCTTTATAGAACATGTGCAGAAGTTCCCAAGAAAAGATGGAGTTACTAGATTGACTCAAACTTGATAGTGTAGAATAACAAGAAACATGGTGTGAAATATATGTTTATAGGAGTAAATAAAATATCATTTTGGATGACTGTAGCACTTGGTATATATTAAAGAAATCATGAATATTGTTTGCTTAGTGAGAATAAAGAAATTTACCCTGTTGCTTATACAAGATGAAACAAATAAGCAAAGAGGTTGAAAACAGGAAGGAATAAGGGTCTATTATTTTAAAATTCAATTTAATTAAATAGCTACTGATATATTAAGCAACCCTCATCCTGGCACTGTGTAACACGTCAGGAGAGGAAGGAGATTTTGATATATTGTAGCATTTATATACTCCTCAATTTGAAAGTATCAGAAAAATGAATACTGTTTTAGGTGATAATGGCCATGATTGCACACTGCAAGGTTGGAAGGAGTCCCTGTAATTTAATCGTATTGTTCTGGCATCCCTTGTAGATGCATCTCTTAAACAAGTTATTCACTGCTTATGACCCATAGGTTGTACCAGCACAGGAAAACTGAATTGTAAAATACAGCAACCATTTAGAAAACTCAGATCATTGATATTCTTGTCATGGAATATATTTCTCCCCTATATTATTATGATCTTTTAATTTTTACTGATCACTTTCATATGATTATTTTTATATGAACTGCTTTATCAAGTCCATGCTGACCTGAGTTACGTATAGTTATGAACTGGAATCAACATCACCAATATTGATAATAGAAGTGAAAAAATACCTTAGAAATTACTCCAAAAGGGAATCAAAGAGAACCTAGCAATTCCAAATAAAAAGCTGCAAGCTCTGTGTAATAATTTCTACTTTCCCTTCTGATCTGACACTATATCTAAAATAAGATTTAATAGACCCATAATGCAAAACTTCTGGAAAGTGTTGTTTTATATACATAAACAGATATTTCATTAGCTATATTTATTAAAGATAGAACTTAGTTGTGTCTCAAGAAATTTATTTTTTTTTAATTAACTATGTAACAGGTATTACTTAAGGCATGAGAACAGAGGGATAATGAAAACACGCTAGCCTCAAGAATTACACAATCTAGTAAAAGGCTACCATAAATGCTAATAACCAGAAATCTCACAAATTCCTTCAATTAAGAAATATTGGGATTAAACATGTGATTAGTATGTTTGTTACAGAATAATGTCCCTTCAATGATATCTATGTCCTAATTTACAAAGCCTGTGAATATGTGACATTTTATGTTATTTACATTACAAGTTAATGCAAAATGACTTTGTAGATGGTTAAATTAGGGATATGAAGTTAGGCAAATTATTCTGGATTCTCCAGGTGGGCTGAATATAATTACATAAGGGTCCTAAAACTAAAAGAAGATCAGAATCAGACAGAGAGATTTAAAGATGCCACGCTGCTGACTTTGAAAACAAAAGAACAGGTCATGAGTCAAGGAATGTGAGCAACCTCTAAAAAGTGGAAAATACAAAGAAATGGAATCTTTGGCAGAGACTCCAGAGGGACTCCCTCCCTGATGATACCTTTATTTTAGCCTAGTAGCACCCATTTCAGATATCTGACCTCTGGAACTGCAATACAATAAATTGGTGTTGTTCTTAAGCCATTACATTTTTAGTAACTTGTTATAACAGTAATAGGAAAGCAATATAGTTAGAGACCTATTTCTGCCTTCATGGAGTATACACACTAGTTGGGCTTACAGGCAAGTGGCTGAATACATAGCAAGCAGTTATAAATTCTGAGTCACACGAGTCCTCAGAGAATAAATGTTTTAACTGGATCTTAAAGAATGTCTATGAGTTTTCAGATTACAAACAACAGAAAAAATACATTTCAGGCAAAAAAAAAATTGGAAAACTGACAGTAGAGTAAGAGAATACAACAGTTTCATAAAATGACAAAAAATTTCAATGCAATATAAGGCAGGAAAAGGTAAGAGAAGTATCGCACTCCTCAACTCCAGGGCTCGTTCACCTTGCAACTTATGCAAATATCTATACACTGCACACCCTACAAACGCGAATATCTTACAGTGCACAGTGGCCACTAGTTAGGGACTGAGGACGCTGGTGAACAGGCAAATTGGCCGCAGGCTGACAAGAGTATGGAATGCCACTCCATGTGATGCCGATCTATTTCATATTCATTAGAGTCTTACAAATGATTTTTTAAAGAAATGTGTCATTAACTCATCTAAATTCAGAAAGGTAACACAAATGAAAGGAGTGGTTCAGTATAGCATGAGGGATGTTCTATAAAGTCCTATGAATAAAGGCCCATACAATGCTTACATTTCATATGCACACTAAATGCAATATAAGTAATTATATGTGAGACATAAAGACATACCATCAAGACTTTTCAGTCACCCAAATAATACTTTTTGAACTTACTTACTTGGTAGCATAAACCTATTTTTTCACTTCTAGTTAAGTAGAATATTAAGGTAGTAAACAGGATAGTTTTCATCCCTTAAAACACTTCTTTATATATGAATTATTTTGCTTTAGATATCTGTTTTGCTTTATATGGGAAAATAAAATTATCATAATGAAACCAACAGTTTTTTTGTGATTTTTGTTGACATTTAATACTCATTAGAGTATAGGGCATATCAAACTGTCAAAAGCTTCACTGATTTTTTATTCTTTCCTTTGGCTGACATGTCTCATTCTTGATCTGCAGTGGAAAAACTGCTAGTTCCTTGCCTAGAGGTGGCACAATTCACCGGATTAAGCAGCAGCTGATACCCAAAGGAATCAAAGAACTGTTTTGGCCTAACTCACTTAACACTTTTGTTGTTCACCTGTTCTTAAAAATAAGAACTGAAGTACTAACCTTTATAATCTCACAGGAATACTCAACCCTTTGAAAAAAATGTAGTGATGGAGGAGGAAAAGTCCAACATAATTAGACTTAATACTATTTTTCTATTATGTAACTATGAGATTTTAAAGAAGAAAAGAAAGTGTTTATCCTTATCTGGATGGCTGAAGAACAAAAAAAACACTTTGTGGTAAACACAGATTACCATTTTATTTTGGTATGCATGTGGTTGTACTGTCCCTCAGTACAAAAAGAGAAGTGAAATGATATCAGAATGTCTTAAAATTGTGAAGTTCTGTAAGAGTCTGAAAGCCTTATCTATTCTATTTCATATTCATCTGACCCTTACTAGAATATAGTACACAGTCTATAACATAATTCTTAAAAAATGTGAGATAGAAACTAAAACATTAAAGGAAGTAATAAAATTAACAAATCATGGAATATAGGCAAAATGGTTAAAATATTCAAAAAAGGAGCAAATTTAGTAATTCCCAAAGCACTTTTTCACAGATCGTTCAGAGATATTACATGAGAAATGAAGCTCATAGTGAAAATTAAGAAATGTTGAGGAAATTTAAGTTAAACATGCTTCTTTGTGTTAAATGAACCCAGAATCACTAATAGATTAATATGCATCTAAAAAAACGGTATGTTTTCTGGCAGTTACTGACTTCCTTTGCCCACAAAATATTTTTGTTTCCAACTCAGTATTTAAGATACCATTGACCCATGGAATACACACTGAAAATTACTTGTTTAGAGAATAGCAGGCAACATTTCAAAAGTATATATAAAGAATAATGAGGTCAATTATCAGTGGTCTCTGCCTATATCTCCAAGAATTCAAAAACAGTAAGTGAGAGTCAAATAAGTAATAGACATTTAAATTAGATGAAAGAACAACTTCTCATAGGGGAGCTAACTTGAACAAAAATGAATGTTTGGAGGTAGATAGAATTTATTACATTAAGTGCAAGGAAGAACAGAATATGATTTGCAAATTATTTCTTATTTTGTGGATGTATTGGTAATAGCCACTATCAACACTTGCAAAGCCGCAAAAGCTGATAGATTATGAAAATAAATTTCAATTACAATAAAAAGATTCACAATACATAATGAATTATCAAAGATAAGAATACTCTGTCTGCCTTTAAGAGCCCTGAAGGTAAGGATAGGAATAATATCTTTAAAAAATTAAAATTAAAAAGCCAATAGTTTCTCTAAAAGTGATTAGACAATATAATTTGCTTTGTAGTCATGGTAACAAACCAATTTGTTCTGTAGTGGTGGTGATGAAATTTGAGCAGAAATACTGAAAATAAAAGAGGAAAAGCAAATGTGAGGGGCCAGAATTGGTAGGATCAAAATGACGAGAAAAGTAAGACATGGTTAAGCTTGATTAAAGGCATTTTCAGTAGATTTCTTTCTTTGAGTAAGTTTAAAGACACCAAAGTGGGCAAATTATGATGTCCTTGATTGAGAAAATAAGGAATGATAGAGGCTTATATTTTACTGACTATTTTAGGAATGAGTGAATATAGTACTCCAACTTAATGATAAGTAAATGGATTTTTTTGACAAATATCAGAGCTCAAGAGTTCAGCTATTTTTGAAAATCTCATACCGGAGTTTTAGAAGATTTTAGGCATAATTTGGTAATTAAAATAATGTTTAAATAAATATACAATAAAATAAGGGTGGGTTAATGTATTTCTAAAAGAAAGTTAAACTATTAAACTTGAATCTCCTTGTATTCATAAGCATGCCCTAAAAGAAGTTTATAATAAATGTGTTACAAGGTGTAATTTAAAAAAAAAAAAAAAAAAAAACGGAAAAAGCACACAAGGTGAAAATAATCAATTGAAAATCTTAAATTATGACTTTCGTTAAAACAAAAAGGTGAGAATATATTTTGTCACCAAAACAAAAATTGTAAGTAAACCATTTTTGTCTAGATTACCTAAATGTAGAGTGCCAAAAATGTTGTTGAGATACCTGAGGACGTTATACACTTTTGTGTAATGAATGATATTAAAAAAAAGTATCTTTTTTTACAGTTGTGCAATAAGAGCCTATTTATATGCAAGCATGTATTTACTGAATACCAGAATCAAGGATCAACTACTACAATAAAGCTCTTTCCTCAATTCTCTTTTGCCCACATTCCTTCTTGCCCTAAATCACAGTGAACCCCTCACCTCTAGGATTTCTAGGCTTTTGACCTTGAAAACATATTATTTCAATTAATTCATTCAGAAAATATGCATTTTATGTAGGAGTTATCATGTCCTATGCATATTGTTATGCAGAAGGAATTCAAAGTTAAGGCAGTCAAAGACATCTATCCTGAAGGAGTTCATTCTATTAGGTTAACAGGTTTCTTGCTCTGGGACATTATTTTCCTCAATTGTAAATAGGCAAAATAATATAATCTCATAAAATTATTATAAAGATTAAAAAAAGTAATATAAATGACACTTAGCCTATCCCATAGAGGAGTCAAGAAATGTTGCTTGGATTCTGTGTTAGACACATTATATTCTATCTACTATAAACTTTGCTATGTTGGTAGACTGTCAAAGGTATTTCTTTATTTTTATTTTGTTTTTAGGGATCTTCTTCTCCACTAGATTATGATCTTCATATAGGCAGAAACTGCAATTCCTCAAATGATTTTCCAATGAGCTAGCTCAACTGTTAGACCAGAGCTGAAACTCAATAAATGATATTGAAAGAATAAGGAAGGAAAATTTGATATAAGGAAGGTAGTGGAAGAGTCACAAAATATGGTCATTATAGAAAAAGAGACTAGTCAGGGCACAGTGACTCTGCCTATAGTCCTAGCCAGTCAGGAAACTGTGGCAGGATTACTCAAGGCTGGGAGTATAAGAGCAGCCCTGGCAACATATCAAGTCTCTACTGAAAACAAAAACAAAAAAATTAAAATTAGCCAGATGTGGTGCAGTATACTTGTAGTCCCAGCTGTTTGGGAGACTGAGGCTGGACGATTGCTTGAGCCCAGGAGCTTAGAGTGAGCTACAATCCTACCACTGCATTCCAGGCTGGGCAACAGAATGAAAGCCTATCTTAAAAGAAAAAGAGAGAGAGGGAAAGATCAAAATATTTCAGTTAAGTAAAGGGTTTCTCAGAAAAGTGGAAACAGTCTGAAACGGTCATCAATAAAACAAAATGTAAAGTCATTGAAGCAAGAAGGAGGTAGCAGAAAATATTACAATTTCTTCATTATTTTTTCTCTTCTCGGTTTGCTGCCAACATAATGATTTCTCTTGCTCTCTATTTTTTTCCATTTAAAAGACCATCTAAATGCTTTCACTCTTAGATTTTATCTGTTTTCTTACATTTATGTTCACCAACTGGCTCCAAAATCTTTGCCCTGGTGCCTATAGAGACCAGGTGTTCCTATGCATAACTGGAAAATAAGTCACTGAAAATTTTTGTAACAGGTTGTGGAAGAGAAAATATAAAAAATTATGACTTCCAGAATGAAAATAAAGGAAGTTAAAAAGAACCAGCCATATGGGAAAATTGTGAGTTATCTTTGGAAAACATAGCAAGAAAGATCAAGTAACTTCTGTTCTCCTTTTGATAAAGTTTGAGCTTTGATGAGTGACACTAACAGGGAAGAATCTGAACTATGCTAGGTAGGCGCTGCCTTAGGATATCTGGTGTACATTCCTCATTTACTTCTTTAATGTATGCTTTAGATTCCTCATTTTAATAAGTTTATTTTAACTTTTTAAGGTATACTTTACATTCCCCATGTTTATAAGCTTGATACTAAACTGGAGAATTCATGAAACTAGTGCTCAAAATTCATATACATACTTTTTTTTTTTTTTTTTTTAAACAGTCTGCTTCTGTCACTAGGCTGGAGTACAGAGGAGCGATCTTGGCTTACTGGAACTTCCACCTCCCGGGTGAAAGCAATTCTTTTGCCTCATCCTCCCAAGTAGCTGGGACTACAGGTGCATGCCACCACTTCTGGCTAGTTTTTTTATATTTTAGTAGAGATGGGGTTTCACCATGTTGGCCAGGATGGTCTTGATCTCCTGACCTCATGATCCACCTACCTTGGCCTCTCAAAGTGCTAGGATTACAGGTGTGAACCACTGTGCCGGGCCCACCTACATACATCTTAATTCTTATTATAGATTAGTCATTTGTTGTCTTTTGAATATCTTCTGAAGTTCCTGATTAAGTAATGAAAAATCTAAATCTGATCTATAATAAACATTGATATTGAAATCAGTTATGTCATTTTTCTACTATAAAAATTTTCCATACATTAAGACAAAAATCTAAACTTATTTGGATTTAAGATGCTTACCATTATTAGCTCCTGTTTCCTGTTTAGCTTTATCTTTGCTCACATTATGTTTTTACTTTGTTTAGTTTTAACTTTATGTTTGAGAAATGCTGTAGTATTATTGAAATTGTAAAGCATACCTTGCACTCAAGGTTCTCTTTGCATAGGAAGCCTTTTCCAAACATGTCTACTTGGAAACCTCATCCTCATCTTTCAGGTACAGCATGAAAAGAAATATTCTACATTCTGCATTGTACCTTTCTTGACCTTATGAGTCAGGACAAGGCATGCTTTCTTCTGTACCCATGCTGTTCTGTCAGTATCCTCATTAAAGCAATTGTACTCCTGATTGACAATGACATTAATTCATATTAATAGAAATAGCTGAGTTTAGTTGAGTTTGCACAAGCTCTTTAACTACATTGTTATCAGTCAGACCTCACTGCAATTCTGCATGGAAAGCTTCAGTTTCACAAGATGATCCAGTGAGTAAATGGTAAACTAGAAATAAAAGCCCAAGACAAAACCTCAGTTTTTCCTATGATATTTAAAATCCTTGTTTGGTGTCATTTTCCACTAGATTAAAGACTCTTTGAATTATTGAACATGTAATAATTCTTAATAGCCACATAACTCAACCAGGTATACAATAATAAATAAAGCTCATATATGCATCCATATCCCTTCAAATATAATCTTTTAAAAACAGAAGAAGGCAACAATGTATGAATGAACCGGGATTTTAAAGTGGGTATATTTTAAGCACAGTTTAAAGAAAAAATATATTTTAAATAAAAACTGATGATAACAAACTTCTGGTTTCAGCTTCACTATGTAAAGTGCTTAAAGTCTTACCCCCATTCTTCAAGATAAATCTAGGAAAAGTGAAAACTAATAACTTTTCATGAACCCAACAAGAAATATGTTTCAGGGCATAGTCTTATCTGGAAACGAGGAAAGATAAGCATATCCAGATAGTCACAAATAAGATATCCTTTATCTGGAGCAGAAAACTCTGGTGCCCTAAACTGGAACAGACATTCAAATGGTAACTGACAAATTCTTGAGACTGAGTGTGGACTAGCACTAGAGTGAGAAATTTCTATTGACCAAAGTCTTAGGAGAACTCCCACACATTTGTGGCCAGGAGTCCTAACCTATTCAAATGTTGAAACTCCAGAAAAAGTTCCCTCATGATTGGAGAAAGTGGACGTAAAAGGTAATCATTGCGAAATATGCCAAGAGCTTTGCCTTTTGGAAAGATTCTGACATTGTCTTATACTATTGGGAGAAATGCATTTTTTCACTCCAGTCTCTTCCAGTCTTTTATCTCATGAATGGGGAAGAAAATACATAGTTACTGAGGTTTAGGCCATCAGATAGACAGATTGGAGTGCTGTAGCTAGGGAGGGAGTAATCAGAATGGTTCGGGGCAGAAGGGAGAATGTTACACCACTGGAGTAACACATGTGAAGATCACAATCCTAAGAAACAGGCCCATTAAAAGACTGAGATTTAACTATAAGATTATAGGAAGCCCTCCTCTCCCACATGTCACCAACATACCAACAGGCTTACATTATAATAACTATGAATAACAGCTTAAGGAGTTGCAAGATACAGATTTTCTGTGATAAGTATACTTAGAAAACTCCAAAGTGATCATGAGGGACAAAAATAGGGGCAAAAGAAAAATCTGACGTTTTAAGGTACCTATGGATATTGCAAATATTATACAGCACTACCTCTAGCCCTACTAACATACATTTGCAAAATAAAGGCCAATTTTTCTCAGCCCCTCTTTTTCTATAAAATACAATCTGTTTTCAAAAAAAAGTTACAAGACATGCCAAAAGGCAAGAAAAAAATAATGTGCAAGAAAAAAAAAAAACTAAAACATTTATAAGAACCAAACTCGGATATCACACTGACGTCGGAATTAACAGAGAAATAATTTAAAATAACTATTAATAATGTGTTAAGAATTCTCATGAAAAGAATAGACAACATGAAAGTAAAGAGAAATCATGTAAGTATCAGAAGCATTTGAACCAGAATGACTCCATCTTGAATAAGGGCCGGATCAAATAAGGCTGAGAACTGCTTTGTTGCATTCCCAGGAGTTAGACATTGTTAGTCACAACATGTTTATGAATAAGGGAAAAGATTAATAATGTTTACTAAACACACCTAGACCTTTTAAAAGACTCAGGAAATTTCTGGACATCCTGTTATCTTAAGGGCAAAAGCATTCTACATTTAAGAGTAAGTTTCAGTTTTAAGATAACCATATAGAGTCTTGTGAAAGTCAGTAGTTACACAAAGATGAACAATACTTTGTCAGGAATCTCTGTAGTAGGACACACCTCCCCCATGATCTTTTTGCTTTGTTGTCTTATACTTAAGTAAGCACTGAACCTAACAAAATGGGAGCATTTCTCTTCTTGCTTTTGGGAATGCCCTTCTCTGTCCATGTAGTACCCGTTCTTTTATCTCTTCACTTCTTGAATAAATTTGCTTTCAGTTTACTCTGTGGATCTGCCCTGAATTATTCCTTGCTTGAGATCCAAGAGCCCTCTATTGGGGTCAGGATAGGGACCTCTTTCCAGTAACACAAGCAGAGAGATGTAGACTCTAAGAAAAAGTCAAAAGGAAATGCCAGAAAATACAAACACTGCAAAATAAGTGAAGAGGTCCTTTGATGAGCACCTCAGTAGACACAACAGGAGCAAAAAACATGATTAGTGAGCATAAAGTTAGTTCAATAAAAATTTCTCAAACCAAAATGCAAAAAAGAGAGAGAACCAGGTAGATTTAAGAACAGTGGGGCAATTTCAAAGAGTTGTATCATATGCATGATTAATATTACAAAAAGCAAAGAGAGAACAAGTCAGAAGAATAATTAGAAGTAATAATGGTTAGTCAAGTGTGGTGGCTCGTGCTTGTAATCCCAGCACTTTTGGAGGACATGGAGGGTGGATCACTTGAGGCAAGGAGTTCAAGACCAACATTGTGAAACCCTGTCTCTACTAAAAAATACAAAAATTAGCTGGGCTTGTTGGGTGCACCTGTAATCCCAGCTGCTCAGGAGGCTGAGGCAGGAGAATCACTTGCACCCATGAGGCAGAGGTTGCAGTGAGCCCACATAATGCCACTACACTCCACCCTGGGCAACAGCTCTGTCTCAAAAAAAAAAAAGTAATAATGGATAATGGTGGAAATTTTTTCAATATTAATGACAATCACCAAACCACAAATTCAAGAAGGTCAGAAAACAGCAAACAGAAAACCCCTCCCCTAAAAATAAAAACAAAAGGACACACAGGCAAACATACTCAGGCTGTAGAAAACCAAAGACAATGGGAAAAACAATTTGCTATAAAACATGAATATCAATAATTTAAAATATAAATAGAACTTTAAAATATTTTGAGCCTTAATGTGATTATGGGGCCTGAGTCAAGTAAACAGGCAGCTATAATCATTGTTTCTCTTATTATAGATTAGCCTTGTTCTTTACTTACATTGTTTTGTAAAATGTTGTAAAATACTAAAGAATACCAGGGAAGATGTCTTCCCTCTTATTGTTGATCTTCATTATAGATTAACTTTCCTCTTACTCCTTTTACACGAAGACTTTATGACAATCACATTGCCTAAGAAGGAATGTTAAATGCACTCTTTTAAAATAGAAATGAAATGGAAAAAAGCTGTACAGAAAAGAAAACAAAGTATAACAAATTTATTTGTTGTAACTCATAAGTCAGCCTTATATAGAAAATGTTATAATCCTATTAAATTTCTGTGGTTTTTGCATATATAAGAAAGACTTTAACTTTTAACTTCAAAGCCCTGACTCCATTCTTTTGGAGACTGTGCTACCTAAGTGTCTATTCTCAGCTTTATGCTTCAATAGACTCTTTTAAACTGGATTCTGATCCTTTTGATTATTTGATGCAGACAAAAAAAATAAAGGTAAGAATCAAACTAGGCGTCTCCTCAAAATCCATGGAAATAAGAGAATTGACTAAAATATCTATTGTGTTTGAGAAAAGATTTGATTATTCAATAGCAAATGAAAATATCTTTCAAAAGTTAAAGAAAAATAAACTTTTTTCAAGCAAAGAAAATTTAAAGATCATTAGCAAATCTTTCCTGCAAGAAGCATTAAAAGATTTTCTTTAATGGCATCAGAAAAATGATACAGGGCAGAGACTTGGATCTGCATAAACTAAAGAGGAACATCGGAGAAAGAATATGAGACGTTAAATAAAATATTTTATTTTTCTTATTTGTATTTAATAAAAAAATAATTTTTGAGGTAATAATATAACAATGTATGGAGTGTTTATAGCACAAACATTAAGTGAAATGAAGAACAATGTTCCAAGGAATAGGAGGGAAGCACTGAAGAGACTCTGTTATAAAGTACCTATATTATACTTTAAGAAAAATAGTGCTAATTGAAGGTGATCTTATATTAGTTTAAATATATAAAATCTAGGGAAAAAAACAATTATAAAGAAGATAACTGATACACTAAGACAAGGGACAAAATAAACTCATACAAAATGTTCATATAAAACCAAAAAGTAGGGGGACAGACAAAAAAGAAATGCAATGAATGGAAGAGTTAAAAATGTCATTGATATTAACCTGATTACTTTAATGATTATTTTGTAGGGAAATAGTCTAAATATTACAATTGAAATACAAATACTGCCAGAGTAGATAAAAAATAAGACACAGCTATATGATGTCTATGAGTAGCCAACATTAACTATAAAGAATTAGGTCAAAAGTGCAGGGATGGAGAATGATATTTCATGTTAACCCTAATCAAAATAATCAGAAGAAAGCTGGAGTAGCTATACTAATTTCAGGAGAAAAATGGACTTCAGAACAACATAGTATATTGGAGATAATGGGGGCCATTATATAATGATAAGTGGCCAAATCTCCAATAAGACATACTAACCTAAATGGTCATGCACCAAATAATAGAGTATCAAAATGCATGAGACAAAAACTGATATAACTCAAAGGAGATATAGACAAATTTACTAATATTTGGAGATTTCAACACCCCTGTTTAGTAAATAATTGATGAATCAGTCAGGCAGAAAATCAATAACAATATAGTTGACCTAAATAGCACTATTATTTAACTTGGTATAAGTAACATTTATTGACTATTCCACTCAACAAGAGCAGAACATACAGTATTCTTAACCCCACATAGACAATTAACCAAGATAGACCATATTATGTACTATAAATCCATTGTAATCAATCTATAATAATAGAAATGAGACCAAGTAGATTCTTATACTATAATGGAGAAAAACAGTAAGGACATACTTGAACTGAATAGCACTGTCAATCACCTGTATCTAACTGGCAGCTATAGAATACTTCATTCTACAATAATAAAATATACTTTCTTTTCAATGACATAGGGAAAATTCAGCATTATAGACCAAATTCTAGGCCATAAATCATACCTTGACAAATTTTAGGGCATAGAAATGATACAATATCTGTTCTCAGACCATGATGGAATTAAACTAAAAGTCAGTAACAGAAAGATTGTTTCAATCCTCAAATATTTGGATAATAACACACTTCTACTAAATAACATAAATCAAACACATCTCAGAGAAATTTAAAAATCTTTCAAACTAAATGAAAATGACTATAGTAAATATAACTGACCAAAATATGCAGGATGCAGCAAAATCAGTGCTTAGAGGAAAATTAATAGTATTGACTGCACATATTAGAAAAGAAAAAATATGCAGAATTAATAATCTTGTATATTAGAGAATGCTAATGCAGTACGGGAGTTGAGAGCTGAGCAGTGAACTCCTAAAATGTTCCAGAAACAAAGCCAGTCAAATGAATGCACACTATATCACAATCAAATGCTAAAGGTAATTAAATAGGATAAAAGAAGAAAAAAACCCATCCAAATATCAGCAACCTCAAACTTTGAAGAAACTGATGAAAGCCTATGAAGACTAAAATGAACAAGTGCAACAACTCTGACAACTCAAAAAGCCCAGGTGCCGTCTTGTCTCCAAATGAGTGCACTACCTTGGGCTGAGATGGCTAAATGACTGAAATATAATTCAGAAGATAGATAGAAAAAAAAACCCCACTGAGTTGCAAAAGTAGTGGAACCCCAATCCAAGTAAGCAAGGAAACACTACCAAACAATACAGGAGAAGACAGACAAAATAGCCAGTATAGAAAAGAACATAACTCAGCTGATAGAGCTGAAAACCACAATACAAGAATTTCATAATGCAGACACAGGTATTAACAACAGAGTTGAGCAAGCAGAGCAATGAAACGCGGAGCTTGAAGACTGGCTTTCTGAAGTAAGACAGCCAGACAAGAAAAAAGACAAAAGAATGAAAAGGAAAGAATAAAACATCCAAGGTATAGAAAAAAACACAACTGAACCAAAAGAGCTGAAAAACACATTACAAGAATATCATAATGTGGACACTGGTATTAACAGTAGAGTAGACCAAACAGATCAATGAATCTCAGAGGTTGAAGACTGGCGTTCTGAAACAAGACAGCCAGAGAAGAATAGAGACAAAAGAATGAAAAGGAAAGAATAAACTTCCTAGATATATGGGATTATGTAAAGAGAAAAAAATCTATGACTCATTGTGTCCCTGAAGATGGAGAGAGTGTAAACAACTTGGAAGCCATATTTCAGTTTATTATCCATGAGCACTTCCCAAACCTAGCTAGACAGGCTAACATTCAAATTCTGGAACTGCAGGGAAACCCCATAAGGCACTCTATCAAAAGATCAGCTCCAACACATAATCACCAGATTTTCCAAGGACAAAATGACAGAAAAATTATTAAAGACAGCTAGAGAGAAAGTTCAGGTCAATTAAAAAGAAAACCTCATCAAACAGCAGAACTCTCAGCAGAAAGGCTATAAGGCAGAAGAAACTGAAGGCCAATATTCAATATTCTTAAAGAAAATAAATTCCAACCAAGAATTTTATTCCATTCAAACTAAGCTGCATAAGCAAAGGAGAAATAAGATCCCCATGATCAAACAGGCTTCATCCCTGGGATGCAAGTTTGGTTCACTATGTGCAAATTAATAAATGTGATTCATCCTGTAACAGAACTAAAGACAAAAACCACATGATGATCTCAATAGATTCAGAAGAGGCTTTTAATAAAATTCAACACTACTTCTTATTGAAAACTTTCTAAAAACTATATATTGAAGGGATATACCTCAAAATAATAAGAGCCATCTATGAAAATCCCACAGCCAACATCATACTGAATGGGCAAAACCTGGAAGTATTCCTCCTTTAGCTGATAAATAACAACAGCATTCTCAGAATACAAAAGCAGTGTACAAAAATTACTACCATTTCTATATCCTCAAAACAGTCACACCAAGATCCAAACAAAGAAAACAATCCCATTCAAAATTGCCGTAAAAGAATAAAATACCTAGGAATATAGCTAACAGATGAGGTGAAAGATCTCTACAATGAAAATGACAAAACACAGCTCAAAGAAGTCAGAGATAACACAAACAAATGAAAAAATCTGATAATCAGAGGTAGGAAGAATTAATAGCATTAAAATGGCCATGATGCTCTATGCAATTTATGGATTTAATACTTTTTGTATCAAACTACAGAGGACAGTCTTCACAGAAATAAAAAATAAAAAATAAAAATTCACATGGAACCAAAAAAGAGCCAAAATAGCCAAGGCAATCCTAAGCAAAAGCAACAAAACTAGAGACATCACACTACTCAACTTCCAACATTACTACAGGGCTACTGTAAACAAAACAGCATGATAAACAAAACCAGGCGCATAGACCAATGGAACAGAATAATGAGCCCAGACAAAGGCCACACACCTGCAACCATCTGATCTCTGACAAAGCGAATGCAAACGAGCAATGGAGAAAGGATTCCCTATTCCGTACCTGATGCTGGGTAATGGGCTAGCCATCTGCAGAAGACTGGAACTGGACTTCTTTACACCAGATAAAAAACCAACTCAAGATGAATTAAAGACTTATACGTGAAACCCAAACCTATAAAAATCCTACAAGATAACCTACGTAATACCATTCTGGACATAGAAACAGGCAAAGATTTCATGACTAAGACACCAAAAGCAACTGGAACAATAGCAAAAATTGACAAATGAGATCTAATTAAACTATAAAAGCTTCTGCATAGGAGAAGAAACTATCAACAGAGTAAACAGACAAAATACAGAACGTGGAAAATTTTTGCAAACTATGTATCTGACAAAGTTCTGATATCCAGCACCTATAAGGAACCGTTAGCAACCTATAAGGAACAAATTTACAAAGAAAAAACCAGCAACCCCATTAAAAATTGGCAAAAGACATGAACACTTTTCAAAAGAGAACATACATGCAGCCCACAAGCATATAACAAAAAAGCTCAACATCACCGATAATTACAGAAATGTAAATCATAACCACAATGAAATACTATTTCACACCAGTCAGAATGACTATTATAAAAAAGTCAAAAAATAACAGATGCTGGCAAGGTTGCAGAGAGAAAGTTTATACAGTATTAGTGGGAGAGCAAATTAGTTTAGCAATTGTGAAAGACAGTGTGGCAATTCCTCGAAGACATTAAAACAGAACTACTATATTTGGCATAGCAATCCAATTACTGGGTATATACCCAAAGGAATATAAATCATTCTATCATAAAAACACACGCACACATATGTTCATTGCAGCACTTTTCACAATACCAAAGACATGAAATTAAATTAAATGCCCATCAATGGTAGACCAGATAAAGAAAATATGGCCCATATACATTGTGGAATACTATGCAGCCAAGAAAATGAGATTATGTCCTTTGCAATAACATGTATGCAGGTGGAGATCATTTTCCTTCCCAAACTAATGCAGCATGAAAAAACCACATACCACATACTCTTACTTATAAGTGTGAGCTAAATGATGAGAACACATGAACATGTAGATGAGAACAACAGAGACCAAGGCGTATCAGTAAGTTAAGTGTGGAAGAAGCAAGAGGATTAAGGTAAATAGCCAATGGGTACGAGGCTTAACACCTGGATAACAAAATAATGTGTAAAGCAAACCCCCACAATACAAGTTTAGTTTACCCATATAATAAACTCGCAAATGTATCCCTAAACTTAAAATAAAATTTAAAAACAATCCAAAGTAAACAAAGTAAAATATTAGAACATTAAAAATAAGTAAGAGAAACTTTAGAAAATTCATAAATATACAACCAATGATTTAATGAAAAATTAAAAGTTTTATAATATCTTGAAAGAAGCAAAAATAGATACATAGCTTACCAAACTTATTATGTCAACTTACTGCATGCCAAAAAAGCAGTTCTAAAATGTAAGTTTATAGCAATAAATGCCTCAATCAAACAAGAAGCTCCTAAATTAACAAAGCTATGCTTTAACAATTTTTTTAAAAAGAACAAATCAATTGCTATATTAGGAGACAGAAATAATTAGTGAAAGTCAGAGCATAACTAAATGAAATGAAATAGAGACTGTTAAAACAAGAAAAAGAACACCAAAGTTACAGATTCTTTTGAAAAGATAAAATTGACAAACATAGCTAGACTAAGAAAAATGAGTCAAGACAAAATCAGAAATAAGAGGAGATACTATAACTGATACAAGAAATAAAAAAGATAGTAATTATGATGAACAATTCTATGCCAACAAATTGGATAACTAAGAATAAATGGATAAATTCCTAGACACATATGATCTATGAAGACTAAATCATGAACAAATAAAAAATCTGAATACATGATAATGAGTAAAGAGATTAAGTCAGTAATAAAATGTCTCTCTGCAAAAATCAGCCTAAGACCTAATGGCCTCACAACTGAATTCTACTAAACATTTAAAAAATAAAATTTCTTCACAAATTCTGCAGTGTGACTGAAGAGCAGGGAAAACTTTGAAATGTTTTTGATGAGGCCGGCATTATCCTGATATCAAATCCAGACAAGGGCAATATAATAAAAAAAAGACTGCAGAACAATATACTAGCAGACTGCATTCAACAATACATTAAAAGGATTATTCACCATGATCTAGTGTGATTCATTCCATCAAGAAAGGTTCAACATAGGCAAATTAATAGACATGACATATAATATTAACATAATGAAGGACAAAAACCATATCATCATGTAATTAGATGCAAAAAAATGATTTTGACAAAATTCAAAATCATTTTATGATGAAAATTCAACAAATTAGATATAGATGAAATGTACCCCAACACAATAAAGGTCAAATTCAAGAAACTTATAGGTACCATTATACTCAAGAGCAAAAAGTTGAAATCCTTTCCACGAACATCCAGAAAAAGACAAGAATACCCACTCTCATCATTACCATTCAACATAGTACTGGAAGTCTTTACCACAGCAATCAGGCAATAGAAAGAAATAAGAGCATCTAAATATGGGAAAGAAGTGAAATTATTACTGTTTGCCAATGATGTAATCTTATATACTGAAAACTCCAAAAGATGCCACACGTACAAAAAAATTGTTATAAACAAATGCATTAAAGTTAGAGAATATAAAATTAACATGCAAAATCAGTAACATTTCCATATAACAAGCTTTCTGAAAAAAGATATCAAAAGAGCAATCCCATTTATAATAGCTACAAAAACTAAAATATTTAGAAATAAATTTAACCAAATAAATTTTAAAAACACATCGAAAACTACAGAAAGTTAGTGAAATAAAATGAGGAAAACACAAGTAAATGGCAAGATACCTTGTGTTTCTAGATTGGAAGAATTAATGTTAAAATATCCATAGTATCCAAAGTGATCTACATATTCAATGCATCATTATCAAAATTCCAATGTCATTTTTCACAAATATAGAAAAAAAAATTCTACAATTCATGTGGCACCACAAAATAAGCTCAAATAGTCAAGGCAACCATGAGTAAAAAGAATAAAGCTCGAAGTATCATATTACTTGATTTCAAACTATAATACAAAGTAACATCAATTAAAACAGCAATATACTGGCATAAAAATAGATACAAGACTAATGAAACCAAATAGCCTAGAACTAAACTGCACATAAAAAGTCAACTGATTTTAAGCAAAGGTGCCAAGAATACATAATAAAAAGGGCAATATCCATACACAGAACAATAAATTTGAACCCTTATCTCAAACCATACACAAAAATCAATTCCAAATGGATTAAAGACTTAAAGAAAAACATGATGTGGTAAAACTACTAGAGAAAAATTAGGGGAAACTGCACAACACTGGCCTAGGCAATGATTTCCTAGATTTGACTCCAAAAGCACAGGCAAAAAAAGCAAAAAATAGACAAATAGGATTAAAACAAAATAAAAAGCTTTTGCACAACAAACAACTAATTCGAGAAATAACCTATGGATTGGGAGAAAATATTTGTAAGCCATACATCTGATAAGAGGTCAATATCCAAAACATATATTAGAACTACTCAATTAAAAGAAAACACCTAATCATATTAAAAAATTGTCAAGGAAAGGGAACAGAATAGATATTTCCCAAAAGAAGACACTCAAATGTCAACAGATATATGATGAATGCTCAATATCATTAATCATTAAAGAAATGCAAACTAATTATGCTATTCCCAGTGAGATACCATCTCACAACTTTCAGAATGGCTATTATCAAAAAATGAACAAGTGTTGGTAAGGTGTGGCAAAAAGGAAACTTGTATATTATTGGTGGAAATGTAAATTAGTATAACAATTATAGAAAATTGTATGAAATTTCTTCAAAAAACTGAAAATGAATTATCATATGATCCAGCACTCCAACTCTAGGCAATTACTCAAAAGATTTGAAGTCACTGCATAAAAGGTATGTCTGCACTCCCATATTCATTGCAGTCCTATTCACAATAGACATGTTATAGAGTTAACCTAAGTGTCCATCAGCAGAAGAGTAGATACAGAAAAATGAGGCATATATACACAATGAAATATTATTTGCCCTTAAAAAAAGAATATATTTCTGTTTATTCTGATAACATGGATGGAATTGGTAACCATAATTCTAAGTGAAGTAATCCAAACAGAGAAAGACAAATTCTACAAGTTCTCACTTAATGGAATCTACAGTAATTTACTTCACAGCAGCAGAGAGTAGAATAGTGCTTACAAGAGGCTGAGCAGTGAAGGAAATGGGAAAATGTTGGTTAAAGGAAATAAAACCTCAATTAGACCAGAATAGGGTGATTTTTTTTTTTTGAGATCTATTCCACAGGGTAATAAATATAGTTGGCTCTCTGTATCTGTGAGCTCCATCTATGGAATCAGCCAACCGTGGAACAAACGTATTATGGAGAAAAAAGCAATAAAAATAAGAGTCCAATCATAACAAATAATACAAACGTTAAAGTACAATGTAACAACTATTTGCAGAGAATTTATATTGTATTAGATATTGTAAATAATCTTACAATGATTTAAATAGTACGGAAGCATTTGCATAACTTACATGCAAATACTATACCTATTTACACAAGGGATCGGGGAATTCATAGATTTTGTCTCTGTCAGGGATCCTGGAGCCAATCTCCTTCAGACACCAAGCAACAAGTGTGCTGTACATTTCTAAATCACTAAGTTAATTTCAAATGTACTTACCACAAAACATAATAAATATTTGAAGTGATGGATTTGTTAATTAGCTTGACTTAAGAATTCCCCATTGTATTCATTAATAATGACATCACTTTTTATTCCATTAGTATATACAAATATAAATTTTCAATTTACAATAATAAATGATGGCCGGGCGCAGTGGCTCATGTCTGTAATCCCAGTACTTTGGGAGGCTGAGGCAGGCGGATCACGAGGTCAGGAGTTCAAGACCGGCCTGGCCAACAAGGTAAAATCCTGTATCTACTAAAAAATACAGAAAAAATAGCTGGGCATGGTGGTACATGCCTGTAGTCCCAGCTGCTCAAGAGGCTGAGGCAGAAGAATTGCCTGAACCCAGGAGGTGGAGGTTGCAGTGAGCAAGATCTCACCACTGCACTCTAGCCTGGGTGACAGAGTGAGACTCCTTCTCAAAAATAAATAAATAAATAAATAAATAAATAAAAGTAAAAGTAAAAAAAGAAAATATCAATGAAATTGAAAATAAGAAATTAACAGATACATGAAACAAAAATTGTTCTTTGAATATATCAGTGAAAGTATTAAACCTCTAGCTAGGCAATACAAGGAAAAGAGAAGAAACAAATTACCAATAACCAAAATAAGAGAGAGGTCATCACTTCTGATCCTGCAGACATTAAATGATAATAGTATAGAGTCCATGCCCACAAATTTCATGACTTACATGTACTTCCTTCCCAAAATTCACTACCCTATTGTAAAAATTTAAAAAAATCAGAAAAATTTCAACTGACAGATATTTGATACAATACCTTATTGGTACTCCACTAAGCTTACAAAGCATCAAAAACAAAGCTTATATAAGAAAGTCTCATAGCCAAGAGAAGCTTAAAGAGACATGAGCACTACATATAATTCAGTATACTTAAATGGGATCTTGAAAAAGAATCAGTATCATGGGTTAAAACCAAAGAAATCTAAAGAAAGGATGGACTTTCGTTGATGACTTAATAATATTGCTTAAAATGTCATGATCAACACAGCCAAATCAAATTTAAAAATAATTTTAAAAATATAAAGGTAACGAGACATTAAGTAGTATAATCCACTATAGAAATATAAGATCTGAAATGTTAGGTGCTTACCTATAATATGCTATCAACTGAGGGCTCTATTTACAAATTGATGAATAATATACTCCTTAAATACTGATGAGGAAAATAAGAAATTAGGGAAAGGCTAATATTTGTTATGAATTCATTTACTCAGAAAATTATTAGTATAAGGTGATTAAAATTTCTTTTGAAAAGGAGATACACAAAAAACATAAAAACAAAAAAACACACGCAAAACAAAACAAAACAAAAAAACAAAAAAAAGAAAAAGATACAAACCTAAGAAAATGTGGCGATGTCTTTGAATGCATCACAAGACTTCTTTGTTCTCACAACTCTTTTTCATGTAAGTAGTTGTACTAGATTATCAGAAGAATAGGCACAAATGAAGTTAATATGATCGTGGAGAAATTATCCATCAAAGCCATGGCAAAATTGGGACAATTAAACTAAGAAAAAGTTAAATCAGGAATAGTGCCAGTTAACAATTTTTCAAATTCAATTAAAGATAAAGGCATGAGCAGTACTCAAAGGTATTTCCCAAATCTGAAATTACTACCCATGGAAATGTGACTGACATTTCTCGAATAGCTAGAAAAGCTCATAAACGATATTTTTATTTTCATGTCTGAGTCCTAATTTTGACAATACAATAGTATTTAAAATCTATTACTTAAAAGGGGCTATTTGATAAAATATCACCAGAAAGGACAGAACAAACTGTAGCTATAAAAGAAACAAGAGTTTCTTTCCTTAAAGAAATTAGATTTAAAATAAGTCATATGCATAGATCATTGTATTAAAATTATACTGAAATCTCTGCCTCCTCTTTTCAACTTAAGGTTACTTACAAAATATATAAAGGATGAAGTTTAAAATAAGACTTTGTAGAGACCATATCATTTAGAATTTTTATTTGAAAGAAAGATAAAGCCAAGACTAGTTACCTATATAATATGCATGTGCTGGAGTCAGGTACAAGTGGAGTCATTTCCTTGAAAAAGTTTATTAGCTGAACTTCCATAACAAATGTGCATATATATAAATTATACTGTATCTATGTATAATACAAATAGTTGAAGCTTGAATAACACAGGTCAGAAAAGGCAGAAAAGATACCAAAGAAAAAAGAGGAAATAATTAAACGATAAAGCAAAGCAACTACAGATCGCTCTTCTGGAGCTGGCAATGGAGCCAAAATGAGAATTGTAGCACCCAGTCTGTGTTCTCCTCATATTCAACCAGTGTCAGAGATGTTTGTAAATGAGGCGAATCAAACCTCTACCCATGTAGGACCCAAACACTTACTGATCCTGTCTCTTTTGGGTTAATGCAGTTTTCCCATGACCATTTTTTTTTTTTTATGAAGCACATGGTTTATTGCCATACAAAAGTTTCCTTTGTTCACAATGATTAAAGATGGGGCAAATAATAACAAATCTCAAAGGGAATACACTTGACAGATGAAGTACATTAACCACAGTACAAAGAAGAAACTCAGTGAATCTCCAAGACATAGCATTTCTATTTTCCAGTACAGGAAGTACTCAATTTTTTATGGTATTTAAGATCCACAACACTGGCCAGTACAGCATCCCATTTTGTTGATTGAGTGTAATAATATGAAGAATGTAAAATAGGAAAGGGTCAATCTTGACTTTCAACTCAAAAAACCATGATTATGTTCCATAATGACATTAAACCTCCTTTGGGTACTAGAAATTCAAAACTCACCAACCCAAGGTTTGTGCTGATAGGAAATCAAAAACTCTTCCTCTGCTTTATTTGGTGTACTAGGTGAAAGACAGCACCCCCAATTTAATCTCCCATTAAAGCCTGTATATAATGCCTATAGGATAAATGGGAGAAAATGGCAATATATTCTAGCCGCCAATTTAACTTTTATGCCAAATAATATAGGACAACACCTAATCATCTAGGGAACTGTTTCCTCTTAGTCTTAGTACTATAACCAAATTTTTTATTGACCAATCATCTTTCATTCAGATGGACTGCACCCAATAGTAGGGCACGAGGTAAACCCAGTGTATTTCACGTGTATGAACTATTTGTGGCTTTTTTTTCTCTTTTTTTCTCCTTTCTGCTATTTGTGGCATTTTTTTTCTCCAGTTTTACTGAGGTATCATTTACAAATAAAATTTTTGAAGTTTATGGTATACACCATAATTTTTATATTTCTACATAGTATAAAATGATTACAATTAAGTTAGTAAACATATCCATAACTTCACATAATTATCATTCTTTTTTGAAGAGAACATTTAAAATCTACCATTTCAGCACCTTTTAAGTATATGATACAGTATTCTTAACTACAGTTATCATGGTGTGTATTAGATATTCAGACTTTATCTTGTAAGTGAAAATTTGTGTCTTTTGACCAAAGTAGAGCTGCTTTTCTCAACCTCTAGCCTCTGGCAAGGAACATTCTACTCTGTTTCTATGAGTTAGACTTTTTTAGAGTCCACATATAAGTGAGACTGTATAGTATTTAACTAATTTCACTTAGAATAATGGGTTCAGTCTCCACATTGATCCATGTAGTTGCAAATGGCAGGATTTATTTTTTGTAACTGAACAGTCACACATACACAACACACACAAACACATGTGTGCATACATACATATACATGTATGTATAGATATTCTACATATATATATATATATATATATATATATATTCTATTTTCTTTATTCGCTTATCCATTGATAGACACCTAAGTTGTTTCCATGTGTTGGCTATTCTGAATAATGCTGTAATGAACACGAGAGTCCAGGTATCTCTTCAAAATTGTTATTTCCTTTACATATATACTCAGAAATGGAAATGGTAGATCATATGGTAGTTCTATTTTTTATTTTTTTAAGGAATCACCATACTGTTTTCTATAATAGCTGCATCAAGTTACATTTCCACTAATGCTGCACAAGTGTTCCCTTTTCTTCACATCCTCACTAACATTTATCTCTTGACTTTTTAATAATTGGCATAAAAGCAAGTGTGAAGTAATAATTCATAGTTTTGATACACAATTCCTTGATAATTCACAATAAGCCAATTTTCTTATATTTAAATGTGTTCTAAAGAACACATTTAAAAAGCTGTTAAAATTAATAAATTTAGTAAAGATGTGAGATACAAAATAAGTTGCATTTCTATACACTAATGATTAACTATTTGAAAAAGTAATTAAGAGAAGATTACTATTTATAGTGGCATCAAAAATAATAAAAAACTTAGGAATAAATTTAATGAAGGACATAAAAGAGCTGTAATTATAATTGAAACTAAACAATATTAACAAAATAAACTCAAGAATAAACAAATAAATGGGAAGGTATTTCATGTTTGTGGACTAGAAGAATTAAAATTGCCAAAATGCCTGAATCACCCAAAGTCTTCAATAGATGCAGTACAATTCCTATAAAAGTTACAATGGCATTTTTCACAGAAACAGAAAAAGAATCCTAAAATTTTTGTACAGAAAAAAAAGACTTCAAATAGCCAAAGCAATCTTGACAAAGAATAAAGCTGGGAGCATTACATTACCTCATTTTAAAATACATACACAGCTATCAATCAAACACAATAGTACTGGCATAAAAATATTCACATATACACTGAATTAATATTTGAAGAAGATGCCGAGAATACACAATGAGAAAAGTAGTCTCTTCAACAAGTGATATCAGGAAAACTGAATATCCAAAAAACAAACAAACCAAATAACTGAAATTGCATCCTATCTTAAACCATTCACAAAAATTAACTCCAAATGAAGTAAAGAATTAATGTAAGTTCTGACCCATGAAATTTGTAGAATAAAATATCTGGAATAAGGTTCTTGACATTGTCTTGGTCTAGATATTTTCAGGTTCAACCTATGTGGAAATCTTTTTTATTTATTATTTTTATTTTAAGTTTTTGGATACATGTACAGGATGTTCAGGCTTCTTACATAGGTAAGAAACATGTGCCATGGTGGTTTCCTGCACCCATCAACCCATCACCTAGATATTAAGCCCTGCATGCATAAGCTGTTTAGTCTGATGTTTTCTCTCCTTCTGCTTCTCTGGCAGGCCCCAGTGTGTGTTGTTCATGTATTCTCATTGTTCAGCTCCCATTTATAAGCTTTTGGGCTGAGATGGGGTTTTCTAGATACTTGATCATATTATCAGCAGAGACAATGATATGAAAATCTTTAAACTTCATAAATTTAGATGTACATTTCTCTTCCCAAATTTGGGAAATTTTTGGCTACTATTTCTTTATATAGATTTTTTGTCCCTTTCTGTTCATCTAATATTTTCATAATGCACATATTATTTTGCTTAATAATGTCTAATACATATTCCTTATTCACTCTTTTTCACTATTTTCTTCTTTTTGCTTCTCTAACAGGATAATTTTATATAATGTGTTTTCAGCTTCAACAATTATTTCTGCTTCATTGAGTCTTCTCCTAAAGCTGTCTAGTAAACATTTTAATTCAGTCATTGTATGCTTCAAATTTAGTATTTCTGTGTAATTTTTAAAAAAAATCTTTTCCTATTTTTTTTTTGCTGAATTTCTCATCTTGTGCACAAAATGTTTCCTTAATTTTAGTAAACTGTCTATTTCTGTTTTCTTGTAGCACACTAAACTTCTTTAAGACAATTATTCTAAGTTGTCTGTCAGTTCACAGTTCTTCATTTATTTTACTTCCTTTTATTTATTTATTTATTTATTATTTATTTTGAGATGGTGCCTCACTCTGTTACCTGAGCTGAGTGCAAAGGCATGATCTTGGCTCACTGCAAACTCCATCTCCTGGGCTCAAGTAGTTCTCGAGACTCAGCCTTCCAAGTAGCCAGGATTATAGGCACACTCAATCATACATGGCTAATTTTTGTATTTTTAGTAGAGACGGAGTTTTGCCATGTTGCCCAATCTGGTCTCAAACTCCTAACTTCCATGATCCACCTGCCTCAGGCTCCCAAAGTGCTGGGATTATAGGCATGAGCCATTACACCTGGCCCAGATCTTCATTTCTTTAGTGTAAATTGTTGAAACTTTATTAGTTTTCTTTGGAGGTTTTTTGCTTCCTTGGTTATGTATGAAAATTATTAAAATGTTTTGAAGTCTGTGTATTTGAGAAAGTGGTCACTTCTCTCAGCATTGACTCATTTGCTTAGTGGGGAAAGACCTGCACCAGTTAGTCCAGCCTGGAGTTCTGGACAAGCCAGCTGGTAAATTTTGTGAGAAGAAGAGGCTTGATCTCAGGACTTGTAGTTGTTCAGGTCTGCTGACCATGCTCTAAGGTTGTGTAGGGCTGCTGTTTGGGTTTTGTAGTTAGGTGCCATCTGGCTGAGTTCTGTATTCTGATATGACCACTGCCTGAGCTTCCTGGTTCAGTGAGGCCAATAGCTTAGCTTTTCAATCACCTCTAGTCATGCAAGTTTACAGGCTAATCTCTTTTCTAGAAAGAGTCACTTCCTAGATGATTGGGTGGGGCCACAGGTAAGCTCTGCAATCACTCCTACTCAGGTGGGAAGCCATTTTTAGCTGATTGGTGTGTCTGGCTAGACCACATGCAAGCAAAACTGCAGGCTGGGTTCTACTATTAAAGGAGATCTCTGGTTGCATGTGCTTCACAGTTGGGTGTGGCTTCATGCTATTTTCTGCTGTGAGTTACAGTCACCAGCTTGACTCCCTAGTTTAATAGGAACACAGACTATGCTCCATTATTGGTAAGGGCCACTGGCTTCCTGCTTAGGTGTGGCCACTCGCTATGTTCAGCAATTGGGCAAGGTCATAGGCTGGGCTTAGCGGCCAGATAAAATTTTATGTAATGATCCATGGCTAGAATAATCTTTAGTAAGGGAAATTCTAATCTGTTGATTCATGCACATAAATGAGTAGAACTCTGTTATAGGAGTTCATTGTCAGTTTGAGTAATTATACCTTTAATTTTGTTTCATAAACCAGGCTCATGCATTCTTCTTTCTCCATCAACTCATCCTAGAAAATTCTCCTTGAAACAATAAATATACCTAGACATGAGATACCTATTAATTCATTTGTGTCTTCCTGAACTTTCCAGGATTCATCATACTATATCAAGGTCTATTATACCATTTCTGGGTAAAAATGAAATGCTTATACACATTCAAAAGCTTCCTCTCATGTCCACCTTTATGATTAAGTATATCAGACAACACTTAATTTATGACGGATAGCTCAAGTTGCATATGCACATGGTTACATTTTCTTGAGCATTCAGTCTCTATGCACTAGAAGTAGTGACCTAGTAGCAGCAGCAAGCCAGGAGCTTCTTTTTAAATGAAGAATATTGTTGGCTAAATATAGCATGACCTTGTTCCAAACATTGCAATTCTTCTATCTAGCCTTATTAGAAAGAAAAGTTCACATCTGCCACAGGCACTTAAAGCAAAATTGTATCTGATGGGCTATAAGTTTCAAATGACATGTGGCATTTTAGTAGAACTTGGATGTGATACAGAGTTGTCTTTTGCTCCAACAAAACAGGCAGCCTTATAGGTAACATGATAAACTGAACAAAGCAGCACACATTTACATGTTTACTTTAAAATGTCTTTGCTAGCTAGGCAGAGTGGCTCACATCTATAATCCCAGGAGTTTGGGAGGCTGAGGTGGGCAGATCTCTTGAGCTCAGGAGTTTGACACTAGCCTGACCAACATGGTGAAACCCTGTTTCTACTAATAATACAAAAAAAAAAAAAAAAAAAAAAAGCCAGGCGTGGTAGCAGCACACACCTGGAACTACAGCTACTCAGGAGGCTGAAGCACAAGGACTGCCCAACTCTGTTTTTCTAGAACTTTACAATCATTTATGCTATTGGTCTGATCTTTAACCGTATCTGCTTTTAGCTACATAAGATAAATAACTCCTTTATTTTCCATTGCTAAATGTTCATTTTATGTCTATACAATTTTTCCCTTAAATTTCAACTTGTAAAGTTTGAATATATATTATACATGGAGATTTCTAAAGATGAATTTTAAGCAATTTTTGTGTTGTGTGACATTTCCCACTGCCCATACTCGTTCCCTCAAATTTTAACACCTGAAGCAATACTTTCTTAAGAACCATACTGTTTTTTGTTTGTTGCTTTTTTTGAGTACTATATTTCTGTTATATTAATTTTTCTGAGCGTATTAGGTTTCTTTGGAACACTAAACAATGATAATATAGGTTTTAAGATTAAAACAAGCAGCATTCAATTTTTTCTCATCAAATGCATCTCTCCAAAGAGAATGAGTTTCAAAAGGGCAAGGTCTTCAACTACTTTGTCCATTAGTATAAGCTTAGAGTAATGTCTTATATCATAGGTGCTTAATAAATTTAAGATAAATTATAAGGAGGTATGGCCAGGACTATGCTTGACAACTGTCAGACTCTCAGCTTTTAATACTTCAGTAGTCATCATTATGATAAGGGTGGTGTTCAACTCCTTAGCTTGGCATCTAAAGCATTAATACTTCTCATACTGTTTAGAGTACAGCCCATATCATTGTATGGATTCTGACACTTCTATATAGCCCAGGCCTTACATACTGCTTCATATCATATATCTGTTTTTTAGCCACTCTCTAAGAATTAATCACCTACCACTTGCCACTTTTGAGTTATTTAAATATTCCAAACATGGAAACTTTACAAATAGTTTGTCTTCTGCATTCAAGTACCCTACCTGTATTTCCTTTACTCTTAATTTCTCTTAATATAGTCTAGGTTAGTTGATATTTTATTTCATCAGGTACTTATTTTCTAACCATCAGTATTAGGTATTGTATCCCTGTTTTATTGTATATTAGATTATCAGCACACTTATTATAGCCTGGACATGTATATTTGCATCTATAATTGTGGAAATGTCTAAAATGTAAATCTCCTAAAATCAGAGTCTGTGTCAAACTATGTACCCATTACTGTATTCTTGAAATGGAGAATAGTGACAAATTTATGCTTAATAAATATTTGCCAACTACAAATAAAGAGGTACATAAGTGATACTTGCTTAATAATCTAACAGATCTGCATTTTTCTACATGGATCTTTTATTTATAAATAAAAACAGGTTTGGTTCATCAAGCAGTTCATACACTTCTGTACCTCTGTGCTTCTGCAGATATTGTTCTCTGCCCTGTCAACTTTGCATTCCCCTAATTTTATTTTTGCTCCCTAAGATTCCAGAATATTCTCACATAGTTTAAAGTTTCAGAACACTCCTAATTTCTTAACTATTATGGCAGAATTTAGTTAAGGCAGAATTTCCATTACTTACAAAAGGTGAATCTTCAAGGATTAGCATTTTAAGATTTTACTACTCTTTCACAGAACTCTATATTCTCTATTGAAAATAGATTTTATAATGATGCTGTAAATTTGAAGGTTTTCTCAATCAATAGAAATAACCTCGTTTTTGCCCCTTTAGATCTATTACTTCTACATTTGTGACAGTAATTCATGTAAACAGGTGATTTTTTTCTTTCTGATGATTTCCCATCACATATAGAACAAGTTCCAAATATGTGAGTCAAGCATTCTGGTGCTACATTATGTACTACTTGAAAATTGTTCAAGTCTTATTGTCCACTACTTATTACTCACAACATTTTTCAAATTGATTCATATGGAAATATTTATTGAAAGCCTGCTTTTTTCAGACACTGTTTTAAGACCATAGACAGAGTAGAGAATAAAACAGACAAAAATGTCCTATGATCATGCAACATGTATTCTGGTTGGCAGAGTGAGGGGAAAAGGAAGGAAATAAGTAGTATTTTAGAGAATAGTAAGCATTTCAGGGAAAAGAAATAAAACTAAGGAGACACAGTGAGCATCAGGAGGGAAAGTACAATTTTATTGTCGTTAGGGAAGATACTATCTGCGATACCAGAGCAATGACATAGAAGTCAGAAAGCCTCAATTCTAAAAGTGATTAACTTTAAAAATCTGTCAGGACTCAGTTATTTTATCACATGGCAATGTAAGACATAAAAAACATATCTGTTTCCCTCCTGACAACTTTGGGTTTGGTGCCCTATATATGTGTTCCTACAGAATTATGTGTTTATTATTCTCATAGCACTACTTGGTAAATTAAAAATATACCGGTATATATCTGTCATCCTTTAGCTGCTAAAATGTAATTCCCTCAAAATAATTAATATTTTTGGTACTGATCTTAGCAAAGATGCTTAGAAACTGTTTCTTGAATCTATTTGACCTAGTTGTACTAGGATGGTTTAGAGGTTATTCAATAATCATCATATTATGATAGCCCAATTGTTTTTATATTTTATAGTTTCTTCTTTGTAAAAGGAGAGAAGTGGTAAGTTGTAGGGAAGTTGAGAAGAAAAAGAGTGTTCAAATTTGTTCATTACAATGAAATGGAACTGTTATCAGTATGTAGGATGGTCTTCAAACTGCCTTTATGAAAAGTAAAACCTCTCAAAGGAAATCACTAGATAGTTTCTTTATATTATCATTCCTTTTATATTGAGTATGAAATTGGTTGTATTTCCAGATCAGTGAGCCCAGCAGAAGTACAAAATAAGTTTAGTTAGTTAGAATTTTATTCACTACCAAAGTTACAGATTTTGATGGTTTATTTCTTTATTAAAAATTCCTAGCATTGAATTTCTGCTGCAATATGACCGAGTGGTCCCTATTACACCCTTTCCTCTACCAGATAACTATAATATCTAGGAGCAGATGAAGAAACAATTATCTAAACACTCAGAAATGTGAGCAAATATATCCAGGAGATGACACTTAGAATGAGGGAATAGGAAGGGTAAGTTATCAATTCCTCTATCTCTGAGTCTGAGGTAAGCCTGCAATAGATGCTACTCTGGGGAGATGAAACTTCAGTGGCAAAAGTTCGGAGCAAATAATGTGGCTAAAAAAGAAAGGGGAGAATCCCAGAAAGAAAATAAGAAGATATTGCCAAATTATTGGTGTAACTTTCTCTGAGTCTCTAACTGACCTCTAAATCAGTTGTGTATTAACAAATTTCAGATAAAATAAAATTGTACAAGCAGGTTAATCCAAATAATGTAATGCCTGAACACATCATAATCAAGCTACTGCAAAACAAGCAGTAAAGGAAAATTTTGAAAATGGCTATAGAAGGCTGACACTTCACACAGAGAAACAATCTCTGAATGAAAGCCAACTTCAACAGAAAATATCAAGTCCAAATGACACTGGTAAAACATCAGTAACATAATGGCAGGAATGAACTTTCAAACAAGAATTGCATGCTAAGCAAATATATCCACTGAGACTGAAAGTGTAACAGATTAATCTTCACATAAAAGCTACCTGAGAGTTCTTTCTATTGGAACTGAACTGGAAATTTTGAAGGAAATTCTTTAAGCCAGAAATGAGGAACATAAAAAATGGTAAATATTTGGGTAAACCTTTTTATCTTTTCTATTTATTTATAAAAACATAGATCATCTAAAGCAAAAAATAAAATATTATCTCTTACTATTTATAGTATATGTAGATATACTAGAACTTGAGTAAAATTTGAGAATTATAGATGGGAATTTGTGGTTGCAAGGTTAATACTAATTCCAAGAAGACTGAAAAGTTAGGGATAAAAGAATGTTATAAGTTCATATCTGGGAAATATTAAGAGTATAATACAATAATACTGTGGATAATTTTAAGCCAACATATTTGAAAATAAAGATGAAATGCATAAATGCCTATAAAGACACAACCTAGTAAAATGACTGAAGAAATAGAAAATTTTAAAAGCCTTATATCTATTACATTTGCTACTTGTAAAAAATAAACTGCCAGAAAGAAACTGTACAGTAATAGATTTATTGGTAAATTTCATCAAATACTTATAAAAGAAATAATACCAATTCTACTCAAACCATTTAGAAAATGTACAGGGAAAAGAGACTGAAAAATCATAAGTCCAATATAACCAGAAATAAAAATATTCTTTATGTATATATGTAAAAATAGTTAAAAACATGTTAGCAAATATAATCTAGAAATATGTAAAAGGAATAATATATTGAGATCAAGTAGGGTTAATTTTAGAAAATTAAGGCTGGCTTAACATTAAAAAAAAATTAAAGAGTATAGTTGGTTACTGGTAAGATGGCCAAATAGGAACAGCTCTGATCTGCAACTCCCAGCAAGATCAATGCAGAAGGTGGGTGATTTCTGCATTTACAACTGAGGTACCACGTTTTTCTCACTGGGACCGGTTAGACAGTGAGTGAAGCTCATGGTGGGGTAGCTGACAAAGGCTGGGGTGTCACCTCATCTGGGAAACACAAGGGGTTAGGGGATTTCCCTCCCCTAGCCAAAGGAAACCATGAGAGACTGTACCAGGAAGAAAGATGCATCCAGGTCCATACTGTGCTTTTCCCATGGTCTTTGCAACTGGCAGACCAGGAGATCTCCTCTGGTTCGTATGCCACCAGGGCCCTGGGCTTCAACCACAAAACTGGGTGGCCGTTTGGGCAGACACCAAGCTAGCAGCAGGAGTTAGTTTCCCCCAACCCCCAGTGGCACGTGGAACACCAGTGAGACAGAACTGTTTACTCTCCTGGAAAGGGGCTGAAACCAGGGAGCCAAGTAGTATGACTCAGCAGGTCCCACTCCCACACAATTCAGCAAGCTAAGATACACTAGCTTGAAATTCTCTGCCAGAACAGCTGTCTGAAGTTGACCTGGGATGCTAGAGCTTGGTTGGAGCAGGGGGTCTGCCATTGCTGAGGCTTGAGGAGGTGATTTTACCCTCACGGTGTAAACAAAGCAGCCAAGAAATCTGAACTGGGCAGAGCCCACCAAAGCTCAGCAAGGCTGCTGCAGCCAGACAGCCTCTCTAGATTCCTCCTCTCTGGGCAGGATATCTCTGAAAAAAAAAAAAAAAAAAGGCAGCAGACCAAGTTAGAGATTTACAGATAAAGCGCCCATCTCCCTGGGACAGAGCCCCTGGGGAAAGGGGTGGCTGTGGGTGCAGTTTCAGCAGAATTAACTGTCGCTGCCTGACAGCTCCGAAGGTATCAGCAGATCTCCTAGCACAGCATTCAAGCTAGAATAAGGGACAGACTACCTCCTCAAGTGGGTCCCTGACCCCTGTGTACCCTGACTGGAAGGAACCTCCCAGTAGGGGCTGACAGACACCTCACACAGGGGAGCTCGGGCTGGCATCTGGCAGTGCCCCTCTGGAACAAAGCTTCCACAGGAAGGAACTGGCAACAATGTTTGCTGCTGTGCACCCTTCGCTTGTGATGCCCAGGCAAACAGGGTCCAGAGTGGTCCTCCAGCAAACTCCAGACCTGCAGCAGAGGGTCCTGACTGTTAGAAGGAAAAGGAAGAACAGAAAGGAATAGCATCAACATCAACATTAACATAAAGGACATCCACTCAGAGAATCCATCCAAATGTCAACAATATCAAAGACCACAGGTAGATAAATCCACAAAGATGGGGAGAAACCAGTACAAAAAGGCTGAAAATGACAAAAATCTGAATGAATCTTTTCCACCAAAGGATCACAAATCCTCATCCTCAAGGAACAAAACTGGAATGAGAAAGAGCTTGATAAACTGACAGAAGTAGGCTTCAGAAGGTGGGTAATAACAAACTCCTCCAACCTAAAGGATCATGTTCTAACTCAATGCAAGGATGCTAAGAACCCTAAAAAAAGGTTAGACAAATTGCTAACTAAAATAACCTGTTTGGAGAAGAACATAAATAACCTGATGAAGATGAAAAACACAGCACAAGAATTGCATGAAGCATATACAAGTATCAATAGCCAAATCAATCAAGTGGAAGAAATGATATGCAATTGAAAATCAACTCAATGAAATAAAGTGAGAAGACAAGATTACAGAAAAAAGACTGAAATGAACAAAATCCCCAAGAAATATGGGACTATGTAAAACGACCAAATCTAGTTTGATTGATGCATCTCAAAGTGACGGGGAGAATGGAACCAAGTTGAAAAACTCCACAAAGGGAAGCCCATCAGACTAACAGAATCTCTCTCAGCAGAAATCCTATAAGCCAGAAGACAGTGGGCACCAATATTCAACATTCTTAAAGAAAAGAATTTTCAACCCAGAATTTCATATCCAGCCAAACTACGCTTCATAAGCGAAGAAATAAAATCCTTCATAGAAAAGTAAACGCTGAGAGATTCTGTCACCACCAGCTTGCCTTACAAGAACTTCTGAAGGAAGCACTAAACATATAAAGGAATAATCTGTACCAGCCACTGTGAAAACATACCAAATTGTAAAGATCATCTATGCTATGAAGAGACTGTGTCAGCTAATGGGCAAAATTACCAGCTAGCATAATAATGGCTGGATTAAATTCACACTTAACAACATTAACCTTAAAAGTAAATGGGCTAAATGCTCCAATTAAAAGACATGGACCGGAAAATTAGATAGAGTCAAGACCCTTCTATGTGCTGTATACAGGAGATACATGGGCTCAAAATAAAGGGATAAAGGAAGATTTACCAAGCAAATGGAAAGCAAAAGAAAAAAAAAAGCAGTAGTTGTAATCCTAGTCTTTGCTAAAACAGACTTTAAACAAAGATCAAGAGAGACAAAGAAAGGCATTACAAATGGTAAAGAGATCAATGCAACAAAAAGAGCTAACTATCCTAAATATATATGCACCCAATACAGGAGCACCCAAATTCATAAAGCAAGTTCTTAGAGACCTACAAAGAGACTCAGACTCCCACACAATAATAGTGGGAGACTTTAACACCCCACTGTCAATATTAGACAGACAACGAGACGGAAAACTAACAAGGATATCCAAGACTTCAATTCAGCTCTGAACTAAGTGGCCTAATAGACATCTACAGAACTCTCCACCCCAAATCCACAGAATATATACTCTTCTTAGCACCACATCACGCTTACTCTAAAACTGACCACATAATTGGAAGTTAAACACTCCTCAGCAAATGCAAAATAACGAAAATCATAGCAAACAGTCTCTCAGACAACAGTCAATCAAATTAGAACTCAGGATTAAGAAATTCACTCAATTCCACACAACTACATGGAAACGGAACAACCTGCTCCAGAGTGGCTACTTGGAATTAATGAAATTAAGGCACAAAAAAAGATGTTCTTTGAAACCAGTGAAAACTAAGAAACAACATACCAAAATCTCTCGGACACATTTATATGTGGAATCTAAAACAATTGAAATCATGGCTGCAGAGAACAAAATGTTGGTTACCAGAAGCTTGGGGGTGGAGAGAAATGGAAGTTGATGGCCAAGTAATACAAAGACTTAGGCAAGAATACTAAATTTTGAGTTTTTTTTTTTTTTTTAGATTATACAGCATAGTGAATACAGTTAATTATAGTGCGCTGTGTATTTCAAAATTTCTGATAGTCAATTTCAAATATTCCCATCACAAAATAAATACATATATATTTGAGCTAATGGCTATGTTCATTTTTCTTTAATTAATCTACATTATATTCTTAAAATATAGTATCAGTTGCTACCCTATAAACATGGAGAAATATAATTTGTCAATTTACCATAAACAAATCATAAGATCTTATCAATATTTGCAAAATAGTTTTGTAAAAAATTAAACACTAATGATTAAACCTTTTATCAAACTCGAAAAAGAAATTTTCTCAATCAGTTAAAGTGTAAATATGGAAAACCTCTGGCTAACATCATAATGAATGTGGAACTAGTAATTGTATTTTTCCAAGACTGAGAATAAGGAAAGGATGTCCACTCTTTTCACTCATATCAGTATTGTACTAGAGATTTTTGGCAATGAAGAAGGCAATAGAAGAAAATTTAAAAAAAACACGTGAAATGATTGTTACCAAACATATAAAAAGAACTCCTATAACTAAGAAATAATAATTAAGATACCTAATCCAATAAAAACACAAATATTTTTAGCAGAAACCTCACAAAAGATAATATACAAATAATGAACAAATTAAAAGCTATTTTACAGCATTACTCATGAGCAATATCAAATTTTACACTGAAAAATGGCAACAATACACACCAATTAAAATGTCTAAAATTGAAAGACTGACAGCATCAAACGTTGGAGGTGACATGGAGCAACTATACCTACCATGTATCGTCAATGAGAATATAACATGGTGAAACCACCTTAGCAAAGGTCTGGCATTTTCCTATTAATTAAACATACACCTACCACATGACCCAGCAATTCTAAATATTTATCAGAGTATTTAAATATATTTATAAATATTTGTAAAAGAATATTCAGAGAAGCTTTATTCATAAAAACCAATAACTAGAAATAGCCCAAATGTCCATCAGTATGAGAATGACTTCACCAACTGGTTTATTCATACACTAGAGATGTAATCATCAATAAAAGGAAACAAACTACTGATATATACAGCAGCAAAGATTGATCTGAAAGTTATTGAGATGAGTTAATGTTAACTTATTCAAAGTAGTCATACTATACGATGCCATTTTTATGAAATGCTAGCCCAGACAAAGTTAATTTGGGTGGGGTGGTGGGGAACTGCAAGAGTTATTGTCTTCAAGTTTCAGGAAGATGAAGTGAGGAATAAAGAGGGAATTTACATTTGAAGTATTTCCATTTTTCCTTGGTGTGAATAGTACCACCATCACCATGATCAATTATAAGCTAAGGAACTGATGTCAGCAAACCGAAGTTTGGAAAAGGTATGCATAATTAGCTCTTATGAGCTGATTCAAGCTGATTCCTCACACAGTAAAATGTGGGGGAGCTTTTTAGAAGATGCTAATATTCTGTATCCTGATGGAATTTGAACAGTAGTTAGCATTTGAAAAATCTCAGCCAATATGCAGTTACAATAAGTGCATTTTACTTTTTGTAAATTTTCCACACAGTAACTTTAAACAAATATAGAACTGTAGCTAATGATAAAAAATCTAAAATATTTAAGAAATGTAGTACCCATGTCTGCAGCTTTCTATGAAATGTATTAAATAAAAAACAGTTGATAGGTGGATGAACAGATCTGTGATAAAGCATGTATAAGAATATCAATAATAGGATTTAGGTTTTGATGATACAAGTTTTCAGTCTAAACTTCTTTCAACTCTGCAAACTGTTTAGAAATATAACAATGTATCAGAAGCAAAAATAGATACCTTCTCTAATAGTTTATTTTAAGCAGTTATAAATTATATAAAATATATTTTCTCATCTGTAAATGTTATACTGGAGTTTCCAATTTATATTTAAAGGCAAAATATATTTCCTGCATATAATAATTATTTTCTTTTTCTTCTGAAAACTTGATTTTTCTAAGTCTAATTTCATTTGCATTAAATTTTAAAGACAAAGTAATTTCATTTTCCTAAAATATATGAAATTAAGTAAAATCATTGCCTTAATTGAAAAGCTTTATTAGCTCTCTATAATTTGATAAATTAATTTTAACCACATAGAATGTCACATAATACTGAATAGTTTCCATTGCTGCTGTAACAAATTACCACGAAGGTAGCACTTTTAAAATATCATAAAACAGGAGCTGGACAGGGCTGCGTGCTTCCTAAAGGAGGATCTGTTTCCTTGCCTTTTCTATCTCCAGAGACTGCCTCCGTTACTTGGCTCATGACTTACTTTCTTCATTTTTGAAGTCAAGAACAGCACATCCCTCTGACTCTTACTCACACTGCTCATCAATCATAGATAGAAGCGTTCTCTGTTATTAAGAACTCATGTGATTTAACTGTACCCATCCAGATAATCCAAGTTAGTCTCTCTGTTTCAGAGTTTATACTTTTAATCATACCTGCAAAGTCTCTTCTTCCCTACTCATAGACTCTAAGAAATTAAGATGTGGACATCTCTGGGGACAATTTTACTGCTTTCTACAGAGTCTTTGATAACATAATATTAATAATTAAAATTCTAGGCAAATTTATCTCCCTTCAACATTATGCTAATTGTGTTCTAATTGAATCTTGCCTAAGTTATCTTTAACCTTGAGTCTTATGGTCCTTTCATTTGTTCACCTGTTTAAAAACATTACTGCTAGTCAACATTTATTGATCATTTACTAAGTATTACCTTTAGTGTCTATCAATGAAATGTCTTCTGACAAAAGTAATAAATGGTAATACTTTATTAATGATTTATCAATCTTAGTAAATACTCTCTCTAGGCAACTTTGCATCACATTTATAGTATGTTTTTCCTCCCCATACATCTAAAACCCCTTAAACATTGGTTTTATGATTATTTTAAGTAAAAACACCTATTGCTCTTATTTGAGTCACCTACAGTAGGCTACTTAATACATCTGGGTTGTTTTAAATTGTCTTCAATCAACAAATATGTATAGAATATATATTGTATATGGGGCTAAATGTAACAACCTGTTGGGAAGTTTGAGTTGTGTTGGCAATGAAGTTTATAATAAAATGCAGACAAAAATGCCTATAAAATTATTTAAAATATAAACTAGCATATGCTTTATTCCAAATGAGTGGCATAGACAAAAAGTGCTAAAGAGTTATGATAACCAGGATCTCAAACATCTGTAATTGATTTTCACAACTTTGACTTAACTGAACTGAAAAAAGTAATATTCTACCTAATTCAGAACAGCTGTCTTGCTATAGTTAAGCCACATGGTAATGATGCCCTGCACTCAAAGATAAAGCCACATTAAAGTAATGGTTATAAGATTTTTTTTATCACCATTTCTCACAGTAAGTAACAGCTTATGGGGAAATATGAGGAAGAACAGAAAATCATAAAGAAGGAAAGAAGAGAAGAAAGAAAATACTAGAAAAATGGTAAGGACCAGAAAAGCTGTGTATCAGCATGATGCCTAAGATTCTGTAAAAGTTTGATATAATTAAAATTGTATGATTAAATAGTCATCGGCTACTTGGGAATATGGTATCAATTTTAAAAAAACCACCAGAAATTTCTTCTGATAGTAAAATAAAACACATAATCTATTGGACTCCAGGAATGCAGGTGGACACATTGTTAGGTGTTTGTATAGGGAAATTTGCATTATTATTTAAATATTTATTTTAATATTTGTAAATCAGGAAGACAGGAGACTTTGGGATTATGGTGCTCTTTCTACTGAGTGCTTCTAGTAATACTAGATACACTCTTTTTTCGTGGGAAAAATCACTTCAAAACCAATTTTTTATTTTCTGAAATGATAAAATGAGGAGGGCTTCCATTTTTTATGAGTACTATTTTGTGCAAAGCAGTGGAATCAAAGTTATAAAATCAGAGGGCCAACTCTTCTCATCATACATTACAGAAAAAATATAGTTGCTTGAAGGTTTATTACTACTATCAGTTTAATTCTACATGTGTCTTATAAGACAGAGCAGGATATGGAGGTTACTGTTGATCTTAGTAGCACACAGACCTGGTTCAAAATAAACCTCTGTCACTTCTTAACTTCTTTCTATCTCCATTTCCACATCTGTGAAATTCACATTCACATCTGTGAATCTTTTTATTACAAAATTAAATATATGCATATAATGTGCCATGTGTATTTAATAATTATAGCAATGAATAACAATACATCCAAGCATTTTGTCACATAAATGTGACAATAATTATGCCCAAGCATAAAGTTACAACCCAAAGCTCTTTACTGTGTTTCCATTCAAACTTATATTAATTATGTTGTAAGATCACTTATATTGAGAATGTGGGAGTTGAGGAATTAAAAATATATGCTACTGAATAATGGACACAAAGTAGAATAAAGATTGCTTTATATAACTTATCATGATCTTTTGATGAGTATAACATTGCATTTTAGTGATTTTTCATCTAAAACTTAACTCCATACTCTACTTACCAAGTTAACTATATATGTATAGCAATATGTCAAATGTACATATTTGTAAATATTAAGTTAACAACACGAAATACTACACTAGTGTTTACCAAAGTCATACATGAATTGTCTCTCAAGAAATAAAATACTTTCTATGAGTTCTTTTTCTGTGCTAATTACTACTCTATAATATTAGTGCTACCAAAAGCTGCATTAGAAAGCTTTACTTTGTACTCTCCATGTATGAATGTATTCTCCAACTAATAACTTTAATTGTCTAACTTACTCTAAAACTTTTGTTTATTTGTTTGTTTTTGTGAAACAGTCTTGCTGTGTTGCCCAGACTGAAGTACAGTGGTGTCATCTCAGCTCACTGCAACCCTCATCTCCTGGGTTCAAGTGATTCTTGTGCCTCTGCTCCCTGAGTAGCTGGGATTACTGGCATGTGCCACCATGCCTGGATAATTTTTCCATTTTTAGTAGACACTGGGTTTCACCAGGTTGACCAGGCTGGTTTCAAATTACTGGCCTCAAATGATTCACCCACCTTGGTCTCCTAAAGTGCTGTGATGACAGGCATGAGTCACCACATTCAGCCTCAATTTACTCTAAAACAGTGATTGCATTGTGAATTATATTTTTTAACATCACATGTTTTTATTTTTAATATGTATTTGTATGGATATCCCTAAAGTACAGACAATTAAAAGAGTCTTTTCTATTACTGTAGTATTATCAAATACTCTCAAGCACAATCTTCTTATTAAGCAATGCATTTTGTTAATTTTAAACAGGTTACTGAAACACTGAGATACTAAAAAAAAAATGGACTGGTAGTATTTTTCACTTTTATTTCCTTTATCTTGGCCAAATTCCTTCACAAATGTCAGAAACACTTTGATATTTAGCCAAAAAAGAAGATATGAGTATGGAAATATTAACTGCATTACCTGACTTTTGCTCCCTATTTCAAATACTGAAAAAAAAATCTTTTATCTGATTTTCTTTCCATTGAGCTATTACATAACATCTTAGAAAATTAACTTCCCAGAAAAAAGTGAGATTATTTTCAGAAACTAAATTTAGTTTGATTTTGTTATTTTGTTTGCTGTAGTTTTGTTTAACACTTGGTGAAGTACAAGATTACCATTCTTGTAATCAAACACTCTTAAAGCTGTGAAATCTTAAGTTTACTGACTGTGCAGATTAAATACAGTGCTTCCACAAGGAAAATAATGAAAATGTGACATCCTTCATGTAAATCACACAACTCAGGAATCCTTGACTCTGTAAAATACACTAGAAAAGAATGAACATAAAAGCCTTACACTTCTAAAGGTAAGATTACTAATTAAGTTCTCTGTCTGAAATAAGAGTAGTTTACTTCCTACTGTGATGATAAGGTCATTTCCTATTGAGTGAAATCGCCTATAAAATGAACATTTTAATATGACTATTTCTAAAGAACTTTAGTAACATGATATTTTCATAGAAACTCTTCTGTTAATCCCTACTTAATTGCTATTCAACTGTATATATTTATTTTTGTTGAAGAATTTTTACAAAATTACCATCTAAGGAAAAAGACTTCAAAATACAATTTTCTCAGAATGTTGGAGTTGTCATGACAAAACACACAAGTGTTTTGAATTAAAGCTCTGACTATAACTGTGTTACAGCTGGAGTTGATTTAGTGTAGACATAGTTAAGACTTACTGATTCACCTTAAGTTGTATTAAGTTCCCTCTTTCTTTTTTTTCTTCTTGACAAGGTTTCTATTCCAGGGTAGGATTTAAGAGAAGGTAGGATTATGGTTTGCTAGGCTAGGAGATTAGCAATAACACAAGAAGAAATATTTCATGCAAAATACATCTGTGTCCACAAAGTGCAAAATGCAGTATTTTTCTGGATCTATATACCTTTGGAGAATTACATGAATATTTGGTGCTGACTTGTTGAGCTCCCAGGAAGCTAAATTTATAGTTTTAGCAAAAGAGTGTCTATACTGTGTCTTAATGGATTTCAAACAAGAAAATAAATTAAGGTTGAAGCAGGAAATATTTTAAGAAGTGATTAGAATATAACATGAATAGGTTTTGCAATATGATAAATAGCATATGGGGTGCAGAATAGGAAATGAATGGCAGAACAAATATTTCTCCCTGCTGACTATAATAATGATCAGGTATATGCAAATTGCTTAGTATCTTTATAAAGCGAAGAAGTAATCTCATCTGTTTCATATTGTTACTACGTGTAGGATAAATAAACTGTCTAGTTATAAGTATTTAACAAGGTTTAGTTCATGAATTTGGTAAAGTAATTTTTGTTACAAAACTTTGATTTCTCATGTGTAAAATAGTAATAATGATCTCCTAATAGGGTTACTCGACAGTTAGGTAAATAAGTATAAATACAAGTTAGCCTAGGCCAGGCTATAGTAGGTTTCCAATAAATTGTAGTTTCCTTTTTTTTCCCACCTTTTTTTGGATGTTGTCTGTGAACACAAATGTATATATGGTAATTTTCCCTGTGTGTATACATTTGTTGGTATTCAAGGGAAAGAGATATTGATTAATAGTGGTTTCAAATGTTATAATAGTGGTTTTAAATGCAAAATTAATTTTGTATTTATAAATTTAAAAATTAAAGTTAAAATTAGTACTCAATTCTTTCTTAGCTGCTGCAAGAACACCAGAAAACACAATAATTCTAAGAAAAGTTAGGTGTCTACTCTCTTTACCTTTCCCTGGTTATATGAGAATGTAAATGAGTGTAATATTATATGTTGGTTTTAAGAAATCACAGGGATTTCTGTTTCCAACTCCAATACATAAAGAGCTTGGAAATTGTTGCTCCTATTTGTATAAAAGAAAGTGCTAGGCAAACTGAAAATCAAGAAATTTTTGTTGCTGCATCAGATAACTTAGGTCACAAGGTAAACCAGAGCTTTAAACTCTCTAAACACATGTAAACAGAGTCACAACTAAAGTCTGCTTCTCTGGAAGAAAAACTGTGCAAGTCATAAGCTGGCATTCATACTCAAAAGGCAATTCTGATGAGCTGATGAAGGCTTGGTGTGTAACAGCTTAAGAGTGAGAAACTCCTAAAGGTTGCAGTCCCATGGGGCTCCCATACTTTAGTAGCTTATATTGACAAAACAAACAAAAGTAAGATAAAACAAACAGACAAAACCAAGGTTCTCATGGTGAAGAGCCAAAAATGATTCCTTCCTGGCTCTGAAAAGGGAGGGAAAAAAAGTAAACATTTTGAAACATGCCCAGAGTGTTCTTTGTAACAAAGACCTACTACTCTCCAGGGGAAGACTTGATCAGAACTTCATCCCTTTTAAAGGAAGAACATTTTTCCAATAAATTCTCTGTGTTTGCTGTGGCACCTATGGGGAAGGGAAAGAACCTAAATGCTAGTGAATGTCACAGCTCAGAAATACCAGTCCACTAAGACTGAAATTTAGTCACATGGTTACAGAATCCTTCCCCTCTCCCAGGACTTACTAATGCACCCAGAGGACTCCAATCAGTGATTTTCAGTTGAAAGACAGACTCCATTTGAAGAAGACCTCTTAAGGAAGCCCAAAGGAAAGAAATGAAGAGGGAAAAGACAAGAACACTAAGTTTTAGGCCACCAAAGAACTAGTTACAGCAAACACAAAATACAACCCACCTCCTAACCAGATTACTATAAATCCTTATGATAAATGATTTTTTACCTCAGTTTTTATTACTTGTTATGGCATTATATTAGTTCATTTTCACACTACTATAAAGATACAACCTGAGATTGGGTAATATGTGAAGAAAAATGGTTTAATTTACTCAAAGTTTCACATGGCTGTGGAGGCCTCAGGAAACTTATGGCAGAAAGAGAAGGGGAAGGGAGGCACGTCTTACATGGTGACAGAAGAGAGCAAGAGCAAACAGGATATACCAGACACTTATCAAGCAACCAGATCTCATGAGAACTCCCTCCCTATCATGATAACAGCTTGAGGGAAACTGTCCCCATAACCGAATCACTTCTCATCAGCTCCCGATTACAATTCGATATGATATTTGGGTAGAGACACAGCCAAACCACGTCAAACATATTCAGTTTTAAATGAAAATGTACAAGCATTCTAAATGAGTGGAGAAAAATAGAAGGAAGAGAAAAATGCAGGCTTCAGAACAACACTAAGAAGGACAGAAATGGACCACAGATATTTAGATCTATCAGATAGGGAAGTTAAAATATCTGTCACTCTATTAGAAACTCTACTGACAAAAATGAGATTTTGACAAAATCTGGGTAATGAAAAAAGATAAATCCTAGGGAGAAAACAAAAACATTATAACAAAAATGAGGAAGCCGTTAATTAATTCATCAGTAATCTGAGCATGGCTGAGGCATGATCAGTAAGTTTGAAGAAGGGTCAATAAAAACATTACAAATTAAAATTAATAGGGAAAAGTATTTAAAAATTACACAATGCTGAAAAACTATGGGACAATGTGAATCAGTATAGACATAATTGAAATACCAAAACAAAAATGCGCAGAGAAGGGAGAATGGTAACTGCTTGAAGTCATAATGGCCAAGACATTTTCAAAATTAATGACAGACACTAAGCCATAAAATCAAAAAACTCAGGAATACCAACACTAATGGAATACAATAAGAACTATCCAGAATCATTACCTACACAAATCGTTAAAAACAGAGAGAAAATCTTAAAGAATCTAAGACTATGTGGTAGCCTTATCCACAGACAAACAAGGATAAGAATTATAGAAGACTTATTAGAAACTGTGAAAGCAAAAAACTGTCATGTAAATATTTAAGTATTGGAAAGAAAAAGAAATCCAGAAATCTACATTGAGTTAAACCATATGTAAGAGTGATGAAGAAATAAATACTTTTTCAGACAAACAAAAACTGAGGAAATTCAACACTGGCAAACTGGCTCTATAAAAAAGTGTAAAAGATTGTATCCAAGTAGAAGGAAAATGACATTGGCCAAAAATGCAGATCTACAAAGAAAGACAATTCATTAGAGAAGGTATATATGTAGGTAAAATAAAATATTTTATATTGAAATTTTTATTTGTTATTACTAGTTTTTGAGACAGGGTATCACTCTGTTGCCCAAACTGAGATGCAGTAGCACATTCAACAGCTCACTGCAGCTTCGATCTCCTGGGCTCAAGTGATGTTCCTGCCTCAGCCTCCCAAGTAGCTGAGATAACAGGTACGTGCCACCACACCTGTTTTTTGTGTTTTAATTTTTAGTAGAGATGAGGTTTCACTATGTTGTCTAGGCTGGTCTCAAACTCCTGGGCTCATGCAATGTCTCTCCTCAGCCTCTCAAAGTGCTGTGATAACAGTCATGAGCCACCATGTCCAGCCTATTTTTTAAAATCAATCTAAAGATAACTCTTTTAAAAAGTAGTGGTAATAACACTATGTTGAGTGATTGTAGTATATTTATAAGTGAAATGAACAGTAGTGACATAAGAACTGTAGGAGAATTTAGAATATTCTGTTATCAGATTCCTACAACATAACTGAAGGAATATAGTGTTATTAAAAAGTAGACTTACATTTTAGATTAATTAAAACAATATATCAAAAACTCTTTGACAACCTTCAAAAACTATTAAAAATAAATATAATTGATATACTAGGATAGGAGATATAATAGAATCATCTAAATGCTCAGCGAAAACTTGACAAGGTAGTGGAGTGGGAAGAAAAACAAAGAAACATTTAACAAATAGAAAACATGTGCAAGCATGATCAATATTAATTCAAGCGTATGAATAATCACTATAAATGTGAAATGTCTAAATATACCAAATAAAATACAGAGATTGCTGGGATAGACAAAAACATTACAACTATACATTTTCTATAACAACTTCCTTTAAATATGAAGATTTATTTTTCCATTTTCTTAAAGTAAGTGACAGCTTTCATGATCATTTAATTTTATATGGTTAGAAAGATACGAGAAAAGAGTTTACAACAGGCTGGTAAATGGATGGCATATATCTTCCTCTTTCAGTGCTTACACAGAAAAACCAACCCTAGGTTTAACAGGGTTGCAGCTGCTTGGTACATTATTACTTGTTGATATACTTGGTAACGTATATATCCCTGTGCATTCGATTATCTCTCTTCTAGAAATGGGAAGAAATGACAGCAAGAAGTACAATCCTCAGTATACTTAAGGGTGACTGTTTTTGCAGACATTATTTCTTTATCTCACTAATTCATTTTCCTTTTTTCACAAAAATCCTGAGTCCCTGATCTTGCAATAGAGGAAACATCACATTTGTCCAAGTTGCACTGCACAGGCTCAGGAACTATTATTTTCCTATTGCATCAATCTTTACACAACTTCATGTAATTATTAATATTCCCGTTATTTCACATGACACACAATCATCAATCGATTAATAAATGACAATCATCAGATAAATTCCAACTGAATGACAGTCTACCAAACATCTGAACAATATTCCTCAAAGCTGTCAAAGTTACCGAAACCAAGGTAATTCTAAGTAACTGTACGTGAAAGAGAAACCTAAAATTTTATGGCTTCTTATGATCTAACCTGTTAAGTCCTGAAATTTCACTTTCAGGATGTAACCAGCTAGATGACTAGCTGGTTAAGCTACTCATCCAGTTTGGCCAAGATTCAAAAAGAGAGCAATTAAAAACTTCGGCTCTCAGAGAGATGCTTTTAAGAAGTTGAAAACACAAGCTACACACTAGAGGAAATTATTTGCAAACTACATAACTGATAACAGAACAGTATTTGAAATACCTGGAAAACTCTCACAACCAACAGTAAAAAACAATTCAATGAGTCAACAATTAAAAGACATAAATCAAAGAAGCCATGCAAATGGAAAATACACATATAAAATATGTTCAACATTAGGAAAATGCAAATTAAAACCGCATGACATATCACTACAACACCTGTCAGAATGGCTAAATTTAAAATTTGAATATCACATGGTGGGAAGGGTGAAGAGAAACTGAATGACTGACACATTGCTGGTGGAAATATAAAAGTGTACAGCCTCTCTAGAACGTATTTTGGCAGGGCAATTTATTTCAAAAACTCAATATTCAACTACCCAACAACCCAGCAATTCCATTCCTTGGTGTCTATTCCCCAGAAACGAAAAGTTTGGTTCATACAGAACCCTGCCCATGATTATTTATTGCCACTTTATTCACAGACTTCCCAAACTGGAAGCAACCTAGATTACCTTCAACAGGTGGATGGTTAAACCTGTTGTAGTACATCTATACCATGAAATGCTACTCAGTAATAAAAAGGAAAAGGAGTAAGCTATCAAGACCTGTAATAACTTGGATGAAGTTCCAAAGATTTATGCTGAGTGAAAAGAAAGCTAATCCACAAAGGACACGAATATGTATGCAAAATTATAGAAATGAGAATTGGGCATGGCCAAAACATAGGAACATGAGGGATCTTTGTGGTGATGCCAATGTTCTGTATCTTCACAGTGATATTCTTATTTTGATATTGTATTGTAGTTTTACAGGGTGTTATAATCGAGAAGAAACTGGTTAAAGGGTACACAGCTTTTCTCTGTATTATTTCTTGCAACTGCATGTGAATATAAAAACTGAATGGGCCAGGCACCAGTGGCTCACACCTGTAATCCCTGCACTTTGGGAGGCTGAGGTTGCAGAATGGCTTAAGCCCAGAAGTTTGAGGTCAGTCAAGGCAACATGACCAGACACCATCTCTATTAAACAAATGCATAGGTAAATAAATCAACTGGATGGGAAAAAAGACACAGTGCCAGGTACAAAGGTTAAAGAGTACAGAGCATATTTTTAAAGAGATTAAAAAATAACTATGTCTAAGGAATTTATTTCAGGAAAATTGAAGACTGTAAGGAATTATAAAATGTCTAAAACAAGAAAACTAAATTGGGAACAGATGATTGCTACTCTGACATGTTCTTTGCATGTTTGACCATGAATGGTTATAGTTAAAGGGGAAGTTCAAACATGGGAACACATTTACTGTGTTAACTTTTATTAACACACATGATAGAGCCATGTTTTAAGATGCCTGAATACAAGTATAAAATAAGAAATAAAGAAACATTAGGAAACATCTGAGATTAATAAGAGAGAAAGGGAATCAATACAGGAAAAATAAGAAACTGGTAACCTGCAGTATTGTATTTGTGATTTAAAAAAAAAAGTTTTACTGGCCAAGTACAGTAGCTCACGCCTGTAGTCCTATATCATTGGGAGGCTGAGGGAGGTGGATCACGAGGTCAAGAGATTGAGACTATCCTGACCAACATGGTGAAACCCCATCTCTACTAAAAATACAAAAATTAGCCAGGCATCATGGTGTGCACCTGTAGTCCCAGCTACCCAGGAGGCTGAGGCAGAACTGCTTAAACCTGGGAGGCTGATGTTGCGGTGAGCCAAGATTGTGCCACTGTACTCCAGCCTGGTGACAGAGCGAGACTCTGTCTCAAAAATAAATAACTAAGTAAAAAGTATATATATATATATATAATTTTTTTCCTGTGGACTAAAATAAAAAAGAGAAGAAAAATGGAGCCTATTCCAGAGTAAATTAACACTTAATGTTTCCAAAGGAGTGTGTTTATGTGTAACCTAAAAGTAAGTATCACAGAATTTTTAAAAATCCAACATGAATGAAAAATGATTTGTAAAAAGTAATCAAGTATGTGAGCAGTTCAGATATGAGGTATAAAATATTGGTTATGTGGAATTGCAGTTAAGAGACAAAGGGCACAGTCATGAGAATAAAATAAAAGGGAAACTCGAAGTAAAGAATGAATGAAAAATATCACAGGAGGTCAAAGCACTGTACCAAATGTGTTTCGGGCATATAAAGGACCCGAGGTCACCCTAAGAAGATTGCAAAGTAAAAATTATAAGAATAAATTATCGACCAATGAAATAGATATTGCTAAAATATTAAATTAATCTCTTGCTTTCTTGTCTCAGTTTTCATAAAGAAAATAAGGGACAAATGCTAGAAACAGACATTAATTTCCCTTGGGAGAGAAAAGAAATATTACAGGAAATTGTGATCATGCCAGAACAGGTAATCAAAAATAGTGGTTGAAGCTGCACACATAAAGAATACAAAAATATTCAATAGTCATTGGCCAGGTATGTCTCACTAGTTTTATTTGAAAGATATTGAGGAAAAATAATAACCAAAATGCAAAAGGAGAAAAGAAGGATAAAGTTCCTCTGCTGTCTGCCTTTTTCTAAAACCTAATATCTAAGAATACAGCCTATGATTTTTTTTTAATGGTAAAGATAGGAGATCAGTATAAGGAGCCTCTTTCTTTTCTGAAACCCTCAAATCTGTCGCTACATAATATAATCAGTCACACGCATTTGTATAATTATTTATTATAATTCTGACAAATATGTACTCCTGATTTTGGCATTGTTTATTAGGAGAAAGTTAGGGGGTGAACAACACTATGTATTTATATAATTCTGATCATAGAAATATGTTTATGTCATGAAAAGATAACTGAAATGATTAGGTCTTCTATTTCAAAAGTGTAAAACAGCAATATGAATAAAGGTCAAAATGGTTTATTTACTGTTTTTAAATACCATTTTATAAAATGAGAAAATACACATACAACTTTTTTTTTTCACTTAAGGCAAAGGCCTTAATACCCAGAAGTAATTTTGAGCAAGAGAAAATAGACTATAGATGTGATGGTGGAATATGAGAATGGGATGTAAACTTGATACTGGATCTGTAAGGGAAGATGAAAAATTATCTTCCTGTAACAACAATGAAATGACTATTTGTGTTCAATTCTATAAAAATGTATGTAATATATACTATTGCAGTACCTGGGTTCAAGATGAGATGAGTTTAAGATAATTTTCAATAGGCTCAATAAAACTGAAATCATAAGTATAAGGGAACATTATTAAAAATCTCATGTTCTCTTGGAAAGAAAATATACTATAATAAAATAATATTGAAAATAAGAAAATTGGGAAAGCAGTATTATAAGCTTCAGATAGCAAAATAAAGAATAAATTATAAAGTATAGAATACAAATATTTCAAAATGGTTTATCAGTACTTATCTGTGTTATCTATTTCTGTATAACAAGTAACTCTAATACTTATTGGATTTAAACAACAATTTATTATTATCTTTCTTGGTTCTGTGGGTTACCTGGGCTTAGACAGGCAGTTCACACTGAGGGTCTCTCATGTGATCACAGTTAGATGTTCCTTGAAGCTGCAGTCATTTAAACCTTGACTAGGTTTTAAAATCAAATTGGCTTACTCACGTGGTTGGCATTTATTGATGATTGCCGACTTGTTGCTTAGCTGAGGCTGTCAACTGGAACATCTTCATGTGACCTCTCCAAGTGTCTTGGGATTTTCACAGTAAGGCAGCTAAGTTGGAAGAGGAAATAAAGAGTTAACTTTCTTACAAATCCTGGCAGAAGTTTTAAGGCTTCTTATTACTCAGTTTCTGAGGCCTTTAAACTTCACTACCACTACATTTTATTGGTCAAACTAGTCACTGAGGTACTGTCGTTTCAAAAGGAGAGCAATTAAAAGTCTCAACAAGTTTCAAAAATTTTTAATTTTTTTAACTAATCCTATGGTCAAAAGATTATTTTTGATATTCTTACATGCAAAATGCTCACCTCCTTCTAAAACACTCCCCAAAGTCTCATCTTATTATAGCATCAGGCTCAGACCCAAAGTTCAGGGTCTTGTTATCTAAATCATATCTAGGTCTGAATGAGGCCCCTTTGTGCAGCCCTTAAGTTTGGCATCTCTCAAACCCAAGTTTTTTGAACTATAGACCACTTACCTGACCCTTATATTAATACTTACAACATACAATGCGGAGATATTGTAAAGAGAAAAACCAAGAATTATATTTTTAAAAACCCTTTCCCCAAACTGGGAAGGAGAGGAGGGAGACAAGGGACCAAAGAATGACTCAAACAAGTCCAGCTGGTGAGTGGATTGTCTATTAGAACTTACATAGGAGGCACTCCAGGTGTTGGCAGCTGGACAACTTTAGATATCTTCCCTGTCTCCCATTTCTAAGCTGTTTTTAAGCTAGCTTTCTGGCTCTTTGCGTTCTGTGTGTGTGTGTGTGTGTGTTAGGACTGTTTTCCTTGGTACATTATCAGGTGCTCTCTGATATGTGTATGTTCTCAGGGATACCAGCTCCTCACCTGGGCACCATGGCCTTAGCTCCCAGCCTGGCTTTCAGGTTTCAGGCAGCAGGCATACACCTTTTAGTCACCTTGTGGGAGATCCCTCTCACTACAGATGTAGCTAGGATAACCTCAATACTCTTATTCTAAAAGGAAGAGGATATGAAGTAAAACCAATTCTCAAGTTCAGCTGTACATCTTTCATCCTTTTCTATACCCTGGAAAATTTTCCATACATCAGGTGACTCTTCTGGGCTTTTTGTTTTGCTCTATGTAGTTATCTTAGGTTTACAACCTGTAATACCAACTGAGTAGCCCTCCTCAGCCTATTCCAGTTATCTAATGCTGATTAGGATATGCTCCAACATTGAGCAGTTTAAAATATCAGAATCCCAACGTTCTATAAGTTGATTCGGCTTGTGTGGAAAAATGAGATTGGAGTTTTACATAACGTCTTCCTTTTTTATGTATAGATATCTCTTGCTTTTCAACTTTCTTGTAACTCAGACCTCATTTTTCAAAAGCCAGAAATAAAGTATTTTAAGATAACTTTGTATCCCTTGCTACTGATTGCTTACTATGGACATTTAGAAATCAAATAAATTGTATCGTGGTATACCTTTAATGAACTATATACATATACATACATTAACCACACATAAATAGATATGATTAACCAGAAGAAAATGGGTTTTCAGTGCAATTCATAACTAATCCCATGTAAAATTTATAAAATATCAGCACAAATAATTTGAAATAATGAAATCATAGTATATAACATTTTAAAGAATAAAAAGAAACAATGTGTATGCAACTAACAATATCTACTTAAAAATATACAAAACAAAAACATAAATGAAAGAAGAAATAGACAAATATGCTATAGTTGGGTATTTCATCCCTCTTTCTTATTGATTAAATAAATAGAAAGTCAGTAAGTGTATTAAAGGTCTGAAAACCCTTATGAAATAACTTGACCAGATGAACATTTATAGATGCCAAGAAAAGAAAAATATACATTCTTTTCAAGGGCACATGGAAAACTCACTATGACTGACCATATTATGGGATATAAACAAACCTTAAAAATTGAATAGAATCAAAATCATAAAATGTATGTGTCTTCAACAACAAAAACTACAGACCAATATTCCTAATGAACATATGCAAAACTTCTCAACAAAAATACTAGGAAACCTGATTCAACAACATATCAAAAAGATAATAAACCGTGATTAAGCAGACTTTATTCTAGAGATGCAAGGATGGTGCAAAACACATATATCAATAAATGTGACTCACTGCATAATAGAATTACAAACAAAAAGCAAATGATCACCTTAATAGATGGGGAGAAATCTTTCAATATAAGTCATCATCTTTTCATAATAAAAATCCTCAACAGACTAGGCATCAAAGGAACATAGATCACAAAATTCATGTATGACAAACCTACAGTGAACATCATACTAACAAGGAAAAAATTGAAAGTATTTTCTCTGAGAATTAGAACAAGACAAGAACGCCCACTTTCACCACTCCTATTCAACATGATACTAGAAGTTCTTGCCAGAGCAAATAGGCAGCAGAAAGAAATAAATGGCATCCAAATTGAAAAAGGGAAGTCAAATTATTTGTGTGTTTATGATACAATCTTATACCTAGAAAACCCTAAAGACTCTCCAAAAGATTCCTAGAATTGATAAATGAATTAAAGTTTCAGAATACAAAATGAGTAACTGAATAATCAGTAACATTTACATACACCCATAACAATCAAGCTGACAACTAAATTGAGAAGGCAATCTTATTTACAACAGCTATCAAAAAAAAAAATTACATAAATAAGAACACAGTAAACAAAGGAAGTGAAAGATCTCTATAAGGAAAACTATAAAACAATAATGAAAGGAATTGTAGATAACACAAATAATATGGATTGATGGTGTTCCCATCCAAATCTCATCTCCAATTGTAATAATCCCCATGTGTTAAGGACAAGGCCATGTAGAGCTAATTGAATCATGGAGGCAGTTTCCCCCATACTGTTCTGGTGGTAGTAAATAAGTCTTACAGGGTCTGATGGATCTGTTTGTTTATTTTGTTTTGTTTTTGTGAGAGGGCGTCTTACTCTGTCACCCAGGCTGGAGTGCAGTGGCACAGTCTCGGTTCCCTGGAACCTCTGCCTCCTGGATTTAAGTGATTACCCTGCCTCGGTCTCCTGAGTAGCTGGGATTACAACATGCATCACCACACTAAGCTAATTTTTTTGTATCTTTAGTAGAGGCAGGGTTTCACTATGTTGCCCAAGCTGGTCTCCAGCTCCTGACCTCAAGTGATCTGCCTGCTGTAGCCTCCCAAAGTGCTAGGCTTACAGGCATGAGCCACCATTTCTGGCCTAATGGTTTTATAAATAGGAGTTGCCCTGCACAAGCGCTCTTGTCTAACACCATGTAAGACACGTCTTTGCTTCTCCTTTGCCTTCCATGATGGCTGCGAAGCCTCCCCAGTCATGCCAAACTGTGAGTCAATTAAACCTCTTTCCTTTATAAATTACTCAGTCTCAAGTATGTCTTTATTAGCAACGTGAGAACAAACTTATTCAACAGACAGACAAATGGAAAACATCCCATGTAATGAATTGGAAGAATCAGTAGCATTTAAATTACTATACTTCTGAAAGCAATCTACAGATTCGATTCAATTCCTATCAAAATACCAATATTATTCATTTGGAGAATTAGAAAAAAAAATCCTAAAATTCATGTGGAAGCCAAAAGAGCCCAAACAAACGAAGCAATCCTGAACAAAAAGAACGAAGTTGGAGGTATCACATCACCTGACTTCAAATGATATTACAAGGCTATAGTAAATAAAACAGCATGCCACTGGTATAAAAATAGACACATAGATCAATGGAACACAACTAAAAAGCTGGAAATAAAGTCACATACCTACAACCAACTGATCTTTGACAGTTAACAAAAATATACACTTTTTAATATGTGGCACTGAAAAAAAATGAATTGTCATATACAGGATAATGAAAATGGACACTTATCTCTTGCCATATACAAAAATAAACTCAAGATGGAATAAAAACTTACATGTAAGAACTGAAACTGTAGAAATACTTGAAGAAAACCTAGGGAAAACTCTTCTAGACATTGGGCTAGACAAAAAAATTCATGACTAAGAACTCAAAAGCAAACGCAACAAAAACAACAATCAACAAATGAGACTGAATAAGACTACAAAAAGCTTCTGCAGAGCAAAATAAATCAACTGTGTGAACAGACAACCTGCAGAATGGGAGAAAATATGTATAAATTATGCATCCAACAAGGGACTAATATCCAGAATCTAAACAAACTCAAACAACCCAAAAACAATACAAATAACCTATTAAAAAGTGGGAAAAGGACATTAACAGATATTTATCAAAGGAAGATATAAAAATGGCCAAAAATCATATCAAAAATGCTAACTATTAATCATCAGAGAGATGCAAATTGAAGTCACAATGAGCTATCATCTTATACCAGAGTGGTATTATTAAAAAGACAAAAAATCACAAATGTTACCAGCAATGCCAAAAAAAAGAAAACACTTTTCACTGTTGGTGGTAATGTAAATCTGTACAACCTCTGTAGAAAACATATGGAAATATTCTTTGGAGATGCCTAGAAAAACTAAACAAAGAACTACTATATAATCTACTAATCCTGCTACTGGGTATCTACCTAAAGGAAAATAAATTACTTTAACAAACAAATACCAGCACCCATATGTATATCAAAGCACTACTCACAATAGCAAAGATATGGAATCAACCTGAGTGTCCACCAATGGATGACTAAACTAAAAAATGTGAAGTGTAGGTGTAGTATAAAAATTATATATGTGTGTGTGTATATATAAACATATATATATATTATATATATACATAAATACATATAAATACATTATATGTATACATATATATGTAAACACACACACACACGCACACATACACACACACACAATAAATACTACTCAGCCATACAAAGGAATGAAATCATGTATCTTGCAACAACATGGATGTAACTGGAGGCCATTATTTTAAGTAAAATAACTCAGTACCGGAAAGTCAAATACTGCATATTCTCACTTATAAGTAGTAGCTAAATAAGGTATACATGTGGATGCAGAGTGTGGAATAAGACATTGGAGATTGGAAAAAGTTGGGTGTTGGGAGGGGAATGAAAAAGAGAAATTACTTAATAGGTACAATGTACATTACTGGGAACATGTTTACACTAAAAGCCCAGATTTTAGTAATATGCAATATATTCATGTAACAAACGGCACTGTACCCCTAAAATTATACAGAAATATTTGTGCCTGACCATAATAAAGTTAACTAGAAATTAATAACCAAAAGTTATCAATAAAATCTCCAAATATTTGAAATTGAATATAAACACACTATAAATAACCCACACCACACCCAAAGAGAAATATAAATTTAAAATATTTTGAATTAAATAAAAATGAAATCACAGCATATCAACATTTGTGGATTCAACTAAAGCACTCCTTATGGTGAAACCCGTAACACTGAATGCTTAGGTAAGAAAAGATAAAAAGTCTTATATAAATTACCTAAGATTTCAATTTAAGAAAATGCAGAAATAAAACAAACTTAAATGGAAATCAAACAAAAAATAATGAAGATATCAGAAATAAATAAAATCAAAATTAGAAACAATAAAGCAAAGAAAATCAAGAGAAAATATATGTTTCAAAGATCAATAAACTGACAAATCTAGCCACACTGAAGAAAACAAATAAAGAAGAGATAATAGATACAAATAACCAATATCACAAAAGAGAGAGTGGGTATTACTAAAGATTCTCCTTGCATTAAAGTATAATACAGAAATATTATGAACAACTTAATGTTCACAAATTCAAGAACTAGAGTGAAATGAATAAATTTCTTAAAAGACACAAAATTCTGAAGCTCATTCAAGAAGACATTTGTAATTTGGATAGTTATACATCTACTAAGCAATTGACATCTTAATTAAAACCCTCTGACAAAAACCAAATAGGTTTCCTCTGCCAAATTTTACCAAACCTTTGACTGTAATATAATATCAACCAAATGCAAAATTTTCCAGATAATAAAACAGAAATAAATATGTTATATTTTATGAGGCCATCATTTTTCTGACTTCTACAGGACAAATATTACAGGAAAAAATACTACCCAATATCATTCATTAGTATGGATACAAAATGCTTAATAACATATTTGCAAATCTAATCAAGTAGTGTACCAAAATAATTACACATCATAATCACCTGGGATGTAGTGGTAGTTATCCCAGGAATGCACAGTTGCTTAAATATTTGAAAATCAGTCACTGTAATTCACTGTATCAACAGACTAAAAGAAAAAAAAATGATTAGCTCAATATATGCAGAACAATTTCACACTATTTAACATTCACTTGTGATTTAAAAAAATCACAGCAAAGTAGGAATAGAAAGGGACTTCCTAATCTTGATAAAGAACAACACTAATAAAACTATTAGAAACATTGTAGTTTTTGCTTAAAACTACTTGCTTTTCTCCTAAAATTAGGAGCAAGCCAAGGATGTACACACTTAAACTACCATTAAACACCACGATAAGACTGTGCACAGTGGGTCACATCTGTAATTCTAGCACTTTGGAAGGCTGTGGTGGATGGATCATTTTTGAGGTCAGGAGTTTGAGACCAGTCTGGCCAACATGGAAGAAGCTCATATCTACTAAAAATACAAAAGAAAATTAGCTGGGCATGATGGCATAGGCCTGAAGTACCAGCTACTTGGGAGGCTGAGGCCGGAGCATTGCTCGAACTCGGGAGGCAGAGGTTGCAATGAGCAGAGATTGTACCACTGTACTCCTGGGTGACAGAGTGAGATCCTTTCTCATAAATAAAGAAATAAGTAAAATAAAAATTTTTTTTAAATTATGATAAACATCCTAGCAATAAAAAAGATTAAAAAAAAATAAAGCCATATATATTGGAAATGAATACATAGATGACTTATTTACATAGACTTTCTGAAAGTCTATAAAAAAATTAAATAGAACTAAAAGCGATTTTGGCAAGATTGCAGGATACAAGATCAATATGTAACAATCAATAATATCTTTATATGCAATCAATGAACAACTAGAAATAATATTTAAAGTAGTATTTAAAATAGCATCAAAACCTTGACATAATTAACATGCACATTCTCAAAAATATGTTCACATTTGTATGGTGCAATATATAACACATGGTTGAGAGATAAAAAGAGCTACATAAATGTAGAGGATCTACATATTCAGCACAACTCCAGCCAAAATTATTGCATGTTTTTTCTATAAAAAATGGAAAAGCTAATTTTAAAATTTAGATGAAAATGCAAAGAAATAAGAATAGCCAAAGTAATTTCAAATAAGACCAAAGTTGTGAGATTCATATTATAAGATTTCAAGACTTACTACAAAGATATAACAATCAATAAACTGTGGTATTGGTGAGAAAATAGGCCCTTAGATCAACAGAACAAAGGAGACAGCTACGAAAAAGACCCAAACAGATATGGTTAAATGATTTTCAGCAAAATTGCCAAGGTAATTAATGAAAAAAATGAAAGTCTTTTCAGCAAATGATACTGGCAACATTCAGCATCTATATGCAAAAAACAAACAAACTCATAACTTGTGCCACATACAAAGAAAATCTACATGAACAAAAACGTGAATACAAACATCTAAAAGATAACATAGGAGAAAATGTACTCTTTCTTAGGCAAATATTTTGTCAAAGGACAGGTAAAATGCACAAATCACACAAAAAAAATTAGGTTTCATCTACATTAAAAACGTCTCCTTATGCAAACATACTTTTCAAAGAAAGTAAAAGACAACTATATTATGGGAAAAGATATTTGCAAAACATGTATCTGATAAGAGAATCATCCATAAAATGTAAAGACAACTCAAACTCAAGAATAAGAAAACAAACCATTAAGAAAAACAGCAAAATATTTGAAGAGGCATTTTCCAAAGGTAGAGAACACCAGGCTATATCAAGAACCGGTGAGGATATAAGGTAGTTGCAAATCTCATTAGTTGCTAGTATGCAGAATGGTACAACTACTTTGGAAAATATGTTGGCAGTTCCTTATATAGTTACCATATGACTCAGAAATATAACTCCTAGATAATGTATTTATTCAAGACAAATGAAAACTTACGTCCACACAATGCCAGGTTCACAAATGTTTATAATGGTTTTATTTATAACCTCCAAAAACTCAAGGAAACCAAAATGTCCACATGAGGTGAATGGACAGAATGTGGTGCATGTACACAGAATTTTCCTAAGCAATACAATAACCTGAGTGAATGGCCAACATGCTAAAGGAAAGAAACCATATCATAACTGCATGTTTGAATATTCCATTTATCCGATATTCTGAAAAAGGTAAAAGTATAGTGACAAAGAACAGATCAGTGGTTACCAGGGGCTGCAGGATGAGAAAAGGAATGACTGTAAAGAGGCATGAAGAAACTTGTGTGTTAGTGCAGTGGTGATGGAAAATCCTTTCTCTTGACTTTGGTAGTGTTCACATGACTGTATGTTTGTTAGAGCATGTAGAACTGAACATCTAAAAAGAGGTGAAACTTGTAGTCTGAACACTATAGCTCAATTAACAAGATATTTTTAAAATATTGAGTAAATATTATAGAATGGAAATTATTGACTACACTGAGGCCTAGAGAGGAGTCTACTTTTTAAAAATATATTTTAACTTCTGGGATACATGTGCAGAATGTGCAGTTCTGTTACATAGGTATACATGTGCCATGGTGGTTTGCTGAACCCATCAACTTGTCATCGACATTAGTTATTTCTCCTAATTCCATCCCTCCCCAACTCCCCAACACCCTGACAGGCCCAGCTGTATGATGTTCCCTTCCCTGTATCTATGTGTTCTCATTGTTCAACGCCTACTTATGAGTGAGAAACATGCAGTGTTTGGTTTTCTGTTCCTGTGTTAGTTTGCTGAGAATGATGGTTTCCAGCTTCATCCACGTCTCTGCAAAGACCATAAACTCATCCTTTTTTATGGCTGCATAGTATTCCATGATGAATACATGCCACATTTCCTTTATCCAGTCTATTATTGATGGCCATTTGGGTTGGTTCCAAGTCATTTCTTTGGTGAATAGTGCTGCAATAAACATACATGTGCATGTGTCTTTATAGTAGAATTATTTATAATCATTTGGGTATATACCCAGTAATGGGATTGCTGGGTCAAATGGTATTTCTGACTTTAGGTCCTTGAGGAATCACCACAATGTCCTCCACAATGGTTGAACTAATTTATAGTCCCACCAACAGTGTAAAAGCATTCCTGTATTTTCACATCCTCTCCACCATCTGTTGTCTCCTGACTTTGTACTGATCGCCATTCTAACTGGTGTGAGATGGTATCTCAATATGGTTTTGATTTGCATTTCTCTAATGACCAGGAATGATGAGCTTTGTTTCATATGTTTGTTGGCCAATAAATGTCTTCTCTTGAGAAGTGTCTCTTCATATCGCTCACCCACTTTCTGATGGTTTTTTTTTTGTGTGTGAAAATTTGCTTATGTTCCTTATAGATTCTGGATGATAGATCTTTGTCAGATGGGTAGACTGTAAAAATGTTCTCCCTTTCGGTAGGTTGCCTTTTCATTCTGATAGTTTCTTTTGCTGTGCAGAAGCTCCTTTAGTTTAATTAGATCCCATTTGTCAATTTTGGCTTTTGTTGCCATTGCTTTTGATGTTTTAGTCATCAAGTCTTTGCTCCTGCCTATGTACTGGATGGTATTGCCTAGGTTTTCTTCTAGGGTTTTTACTGTTTTAGGTTTTATGCTTAAGTCTTTAATTCATCATGAGTTAATTTTTGTAGAAGGTGTAAGGAAGGGGTCCGGTTTCAGTTTTCTGCATATGGCTAGCCAGTTTTCCCAACACCATTTATTAATTAAAGTATCCTTTTCCCCATTGCTTGTTTTTGTCAGGTTTGTGAAAGATCAGATGGCTGTAGATGAGTGGCACTATTCCTGAGGCCTCTGTTCTGTTTCACTGGTCTCTATATCTGTTTTGTTACCAGTGCCATGCTGTTTTGGTTACTGTACACTTGTAGTATAGGCTGAAGTCAAGTAGCATGATGCCTCAAGCTTTGTTCTTATTGCTTACTACTGTCTTGACCATACAGGCTCCTTTTTGTTTCCATATGAAATTTAGATCAGTTTTTTTCCAATTCTGTGAAGATAGTTAAGGTAGTTTGATGGAGACAGCACTGAATCTATAAATTACTTTGGGAAGTATTGCCATTTTCATGATATTGATTCTGTCTATCATGAGCATGGAATGTTTTTTCATCTTCTTCTGTCCTCTCTTCTTTCCATGAGTAGTGGTTTGTAGTTCTCCTTGAAAAGGTCCTTAGCATCCCTTGTAAGTTGTATTCCTAGGTATTTTATTCTCTTTTTAGCAATTGTGAATGGGACTTCACTCATGATATGGCTCTCTGTTCGTGTATTATTAGTATATACCAAAGCTTGTGATATTTGCACATTGATTTTGCATCCTGAGACTTTGCTGAAGTTGCTCATCAGTTTAAAGAGATTCGGGGCTGAGACGACAGTGTTTTCTAAATTTACAATCATGTCATCGGCAAACAGACAATTTCACATCCTCTGTTATTTGAATACACTTTCTTTCTGTTGCCTGATTACCCTAGCCAGAACTTCCAATACTATGTTGAATAGGAGTGGTGACAGGCAGCATCCTTGTCTTGTGCCAGTTTTCAGAGGAAATGCTCCAGTTTTTGCCCATTCAAAATGATATTGGCTGTGGGTTTGTCATAAATAGCTCTTATTATTTTGAGATATGTTCCCTCAATACCTAGTTTATTGAGAGATTTTAGCAGGAAGGTTGAATTTTATTGAAAGCCTTTTCTGCATCTGTTGAGACAATGATGAAGTTTTTGTCATTGGTTCTGTTTATGTGATGGATTACATTTACAGATTTGTGTAGGCTGAGCCAGCCTTGCATCTCAGGGAGGAAGCTCACTTGATCATCTAGATAAGCTTTTTGATGTGCCACTGGATTTGGTGTGCCAGTATTTTATTGAGGATTTTCACATCAATATTCATCCATGATATTGGCCTTAAATTTTCTTTGTTGTTGTTGTTGTGTCTCTGTCAGGTTTTGATATCAGGATGATGATGCCTCATAAATGAGTTAAGGAGTCCCTCCTTTTCTATTGTTTGGAATAGCTTCAAAAGGAATGATACCAGTTTCTCTTTGTACCTCTGGTAGAATTCAGTTGTGAATCCATCTGGATCTGGGCTTTTTTTTGGTTGGTAGGCTGTTAATTACTGCCTAATTTTTGGAACTTGTTATTGGTCTATTCAATGATTCAACTTCTTTCTGAATTAGTCTTGGGAGGGTGTACGTTTCCAGGAAATTATCCATTTCTTCTACATTTTTTAGTTCCATAGAGGTGTTTATAGTATTCTCTGATGGTAGTTTGTATTTCTGAGGGATCAGTGGTGGTATCTCCTTTATCTTTTTCATTGGTTTATCTCTTTTATCTTCTTTACTAGTCTGGTTAGCAGTCTATCTATTTTGTTAATCTTTTCACCAAACCAGCCCCTGGATTCACTAATTTTTTGAATGGTTTTTTGACTCTCTCTTTCAGTTTGATTCTGATCCTAGTTATTTCTTGTCTTCTGCTAGCTCCTGAATATGTTTGGGCTTGCTTCTCTAGTTCTTTTAATTGTTGTGTTAGGGTGTTGATTTTAGATCTTTCCCACTTTCTCCTGTGGGCATTTAGTGCTATTAATTTCCCTCTATACACCGCTTTTGCTGTGTCCCAGAGATTCTGGTACATTGTGTTTTTGTTCTCACTGGTTTCAAAGAACATCTTTATTTTTTCCTTAATTTTGTTTCTTCTCAGTAGTCATTTAGTATCAGGTTATTCAGTTTCCATGTAGCTGTGTGGTTTTGAGTGAGTTTATTAATCCTTAGTTCTAATTTGATTGCACTGTGGTCTGAGAGAGTGTTAGTTATAATTTCCATTGTTTTGGATTTGCTGAGGAGTGTTTTATTTTGAATTATGTGGTCAATTTTAATGTAAGTGTAATATGGTATTGAGAAAAATGTATATTCTGTGGATTTTGGGTGGGGAGTTCTGTAGATGTCTATTAGGTCACTTTGTTCCAGAGCTCAGTTCAAGTCCTGGATATCCTTGTTAATTTTCTGTCTTGTTGATCTAATATTGGCAGTGGGATGTTAAAGTCTCCCGCTATTATTGTGTGGGAGTCTAAGTCTCTTTGTAGGTCTCTAAGAATCTGCTTTATGAATCTGGGTGCTTCTGTATTGGGTGCACATATATTTAGGATAGTTAGCTCTTCTTCTTGCACTAATCTCTTTACCATTATATAATGCCCTTCTTTTTCTTTTTAACTTTGATGGTTTAAAGCCTTTTATGTCAAAGACTAGGATGGCAAATGGCAACTGCTTTTATTTTCTTTCCATTTGCCTGTTTAATCTTCCTCCTTCCCTTCCTCCCTCCCTCCCTGGCCTTTTTCAGAAGACTCATGTGAGATGAGTGTCTCTTTAGCCAATTTACATTTAATGTTAGCATTGTTATGTGTGAATGTGATCCTGTCATTATGATGCTAGCTGGTGATTTTGCTTGTTAGTTGATGCAATTTCTTCAAGAAATTTCTTCATAGTGTTGATGGTCATTACAGTGCCAGCTTTTCCTTTCCATATTTAGAGCTTCCTTCAGGAACTCTTGTAAGGTAGACCTGGTGGTGATAAAATCTCTCAGCATTTGCTTGTCTGTAGAGGATCTTATTTCTCCTTTGCTTGCTTTGGTTGGATATGAAATTCTGTGTTGAGAATTCTTTTCTTTAAGAATATTGAATACTGGCCCCATTTTCTTCTGGCTTATAGGGTTTCTACAGAGACATCCACTGTCAGTATGATGGGCTTCTCTTTGTGGGTAACCCAACCTCTCTCTCTGAAATGAACATTTTTTCCTTCATTTCAACTTTGATGAATCTGACGCTTATGTGTCTTGGGGTTGTTCTTCTCAAGGAGTATCTCTGTGATGTTCTCTGTATTTCCTGAACTTGAATGTTGGCTTGTCATGCTAGTTTGGGGAAGTTCTCCTGGATAGAATCCTGAAGAGTATTTTCCAACTTGGTGCCATTCTCCCTGTCATTTTCAGGTACACCAGTCAAACATAGGTTTGGTCTCTTTCAGGTAATCTAATATTTCTTGGAGGCTTTGTCCATTCCTTTTCATTCTTTTTTCTCTAATCTTGTCTTCATGCTTTACTTCATTAAGTTGGTGTTCAATCTCTGATATTCTTTTTCTGCTTGACTGATTCAGCTTTTGATACATGTGTATGCTTCAGAAAGTTCTCCTGCTATATTTTTTGGCTCCATCAGGTCATTTATGTTCTTCTTTAAACTGGTTATTCTACTTAGCATTTCCTCTAACCATTTATCAAAGTTCTTAGCTTCCTTATATTGGGTAAGAACATGCTCCTTTAGCTTAGAAGAGTTTATTACCTAACTTCTGAAGCCTACTTCTGTTAATTCATCAAAGTCATTCTCCATCCAGTTTTATTCCCTTGGTGGGGAGGAAGTGTGATCCTATGGAGGAGAAGAGATGTTCTTGCTTTTGGAATTTTCAGTCTTCTTGCAATGGTTTTTCTACATAATAAAACACTCCTCAGCAAATGTAAAAGAATGGATATCAAAACAGTCTCTCAGACTACAGTGCAATCAAATTGGAACTCAGGATTAAGCAACTGACTCAATACTGAACAATTACATGAAACTGAACACAGGAGGCCCACATCTGTAATAAAATTTATCTTAAATAAGTAAAATATACATGCTTCCATTAAGCAATAGCTAGCTTTTTTAATTCAAGGATTTTGGGAGAGTCTTTTACTGTCACGGAAATGTAATCTGTAGATTCACTAGTAAAGAGATAAATGTAATTACATAAAAACATAGAGAATGAAAAACTTCGAGGTTGATATTTTAGATTTTAATCATAATAATTGTTAACATAGTAAACAAATGAAAGAAGTCTTTTAAAAACTAATTTTATTAACAAATACAAATTGTATATATTTATTGTGTACAATGTATTTTAAATGTGTAAAGACTGTAAATGGCTAAATTGAGTTAATTAACATACATATTACATCATGCACTTATTATTTGTGGTGACAAGGCTTAATATCCACTCCCTTAGCAATCTTCAAAAGTATAATACATTGTTATTAATTAAATATAGTCATGTTGTACAGCAGACCTCTTGAAACTATTTCTCTTATCTAACTGAAATTCTGTATTCTTTGACCAGCTGCTTCCCAATTGCCTCCCATCTCAACCTTATCTTCTGACAGGGTCACTTTCCATTGTAATAGTAGCATAATTAATCAACAATAATTATCCAACAACAAATATCACAGAGTAAAAAACATCTCATTTATTAATATCCTGGATGTCACATAAATGAATTATTATCTCTAGGCCTGGAGATTAAATTTCAAATGCAAAACATAATGGAAAAAAAATAAGTTTATTTGAACTCACACACAGATCTAAATCACTACGTATTTTTTACCCCCTGAGAACAGGCTTTAAGACAGAGTGACTATAAAGCACAAGTGTATACAGAGCTGCTAGGGAAGCTGGTCATGATGAAGTATGTAAGTCTTAGCTACTGAGGTCTCAAAGGTTTCTAAAGACACACTATCTATTTTAATATCGTACCTAGGAGGTCCTTTTATAAAATAATATAACCATTATAAATTGATATTGCAACAAATGACAAGACAAATGTACATATTGAAAATCATCAGACATCTTAATTGGATTCCCTGCTTTAATCTCCCATTAGATTCTACTTATTTCCACTACATTTAATGTTATAAATTCCTGATTAAATTGTTGCTTCATACATAATTCTCTATTCCTATAGAGAACAGAAAAACTGTTAGAATACATAATTTTTTATAAATGATTCTTAATTTCTTAGGTGTGTTTTATGATTTCTGCCCCTTCCACTTTGTCTTCTATCTCTCTATCACTTAGACTCATCACTGTTTCCCTTGCTGTGTTTCACTGTGTGTCTGGACCCTACTTACTTGTTATGATCCTTAAGACAGCACAGAGTGAGTCTTCCTTCTGAAATGCTCTCCTTTTTGTTTTTCTAAGTACAACTGACTTCTCCTTAAAAAATACTTCAAAAGTTTTCTGCTGAGTGGAACCTTTATACACTTTTTTTTGGCTTAATTTGCTCTGTCTTTGGTGCATTAACTCTTTGTTCATAATTCTGCTGTAATTCCTGCAGCACTTTTGTATATTTAATTATTTATGTTTCTTCCCTTTGCCTCTTCAACAACACTTATATTTACTTAACTAAAATGAAAATCTATGCCATCTTAATCATTTAATCCTATAATATAGACCAGAGGAACATATGTAGGCACTGAATAAGGTATTATTGCACTAATTAAACTGAACAAATGTGCTGTAAGCACTTAGACAAAATCTATTATCAAATTTATAAAAAATGTGACTGTATCTGGAGTCATTTGTCACCAGTATACACTACTAACTGGGTAGCCTTCTACACAATAAAGATAATGTTTATCACTTATTTAATGTAACCTGTTTATTAGACAACTATTATCATTGCATCAGCTATTTAGTTTGTATACAGTACTAAACCCAAGAAAAGTATCTTGTTCATTCATTTTCAGATATAGATTTAATTTTTCCTGAAAGTAGGCAACATAACTTATTATGCATCTTCAGCATTTAGAAACTTTTACTGTTGATAGTAGACACTCAGTTAAATATTTTTTATATCTTAAACTAAATACAAATATGAGTTTTTATGATATTATAGCATTTCTAAATAGTGATTTCTTAAACAGTCAGCAAAGAAGTGAATGAATCCCAAGCACCTTTTCCTACATGGTTGGTTATGTCAACTTATCCGTTTCTAAGAGATTTCATATACTTGTTCATATAATTTTTAAAACTTGAAGATAGGTAAAGTAATAAACCGTAGCTAGTGTGCTCTCACATTTATGGCTGATTCACTGTATTATTTATTGACTAAAAATGCTTAAAACATCCTTCTGATAGTTCTAGTTTTCAGTATATATTAAAGAAATTATGACAGAACATATCTGCAGATAAAAGAAAAATGGCAAAAGCAATAGAAAAATTAATATAAAAATTAACATAAATTAATATAAAATTTCTAAAATTATTCAACTAAAATTCTATAACCAAACTTTAATAAACATTTTGTTAATGTTTAGTAAACCATAATTAGTAAAATAAACATTTAAATTATAATAAAATTTGTTAAGAAATAGTGATTAAAAGCAAAATTGCCATTCTCATACAAATGTAAATGTACATCTGTCAAGAATTTGACTTAATTTTATTAATTAATGAGAAAACCAATCAACTGCTACAACTGGATCAGAGACAAATACAAAGGATGAACACATACTTAGGCAATCAGGAATATTGCAAATAATTTATATAATAGATGCAAAATTGGTGAATAACCACAGAAAAATAATCAACAATATTTTATGGGACAAGTCTGCCTTGCTAGGAACAAAAATCACTTGAGTACTATCAGTTTTCTATAATTTACAGAGTTACAGCACAAAGATAAAAAAAGGTAGCAATAACCTGAAAGAATATCCTAGACAGGACACGCAGTAGTCTTTTTTGCCACTGTAATGTCATTTACATATTTTCTTGATAAATATTTCTATAATACCATTTAGACTAACACTGCATTTGTTATTACCTAATTTTATGGTTATATAATGAATGTATATTCCTGAAAGGCCATTTCCTTACATGGCTACATGTACACTCACACGGATTTCAGAGACACTCAATAGATTTCAGAATATTACAAATAAAAGAAAATTTTGAGAACTACTTGGAAGAGTTCCAAATTTTATGCCATAACTGTATAAAACAACTGGACTATTTCACAATTGTTGGCAGTGTGAAGTCAATTTTTAAAACATTTCAAATCGGAAAATGTATCTTTTCTCTTACTCAGAAAGAAAAACAATTATTACTTTTATAAACTCTTGCAGTCTAAGATTTGAGATTGTGTTATAAATGTATTAAACTTTTTTGCAACATATGTTGACAGGTGGTCACCTCCATCTGTGCTTAAAAATATTTTACTTGCCACGTTTCAAAATAGGAAGGAAAGGAAGTGGATCAAGATAATAAATTGGTTATGAAAAAAGTTTCATATCTTAAATATAAATAGTTAATATATTTCCATCAATCTCAAAGGAAAAAATCATGCCTGCCTGCAATAAAAGGAAAATATAAGATTTGCCAAGAAGAACTGACAAGTATTGATGTAATTGCTTAGGAAATGGGCCACTGACTTGGACAGCCTGATTAAAAGAGCAGCTCAGAGCCTAGCAGCTGCACATTTAGACAATCTTGCTTATTATTAGTGACAGAAAACCAGGTATAATCATTGGTGTCCACTGTTATGAATAAATGAATCAAAATTCCAATGGTCTTTTTATAAATTTGTACAGTGTAGAATATGGTCTTCTAAAACCACTCTTGATTTCCACTAGTACCAAAAAAACTGAGTAGCAATAAATTAAGCCTACATATACTTATTTATTTTTTCTATTGAAAGACACAACTATGTAATACCAAGAGACAACTTAACTGTGAGTTTTAAAACAACTTTAAAAAGACTTTTTGACATCTAGAAATTGGCTGCTATTTTACTTAGGTAATAAATAGGCTTGTTAAGCTGAATAAAAACTAAGAAATAAAACCTATGTATAGAATTAGGAAAAAAAAAAAAGATAAACATTGATGAAGGGGGGAAGCTAAGGAATCCACTAAGGATGGTTAGTGACGAGGGGTTCAACTCTTTCAGCATCTAAGTTTCACAAGTATATTTTAGATTAGATGGCAGAAGCCCTAACAAAAAACATTGCATGGATAATAACAATGCTCAGAGTAAGAAAATAAAAATCCTAAGAATCAGAGCATATTTGTTTTGGAAACAGCAGAGTGAATGACATCAGAAAATGGCTGAATCTACCACTCTGGTAACCCATATATACCATAAGGGAAGAAAAAAAGGCCATACAATATTAATTGAAAGAGGCATCTCACTAAATTCTGTACCAGGTCCAGACTAAATTCTGCCCCAGATCCAGACTAAATTCCGCTTTGGAACCCCTACTGCCTAAGAGTAACACAGAGAGGCAAAAGAATAGTCCTGTCATAAATAATGATCAAACAAAGCAGAGGATAGGGGAAAATCTAAGTATACTTTTAGCAAGCATCAGCTCATCAAAAAGAGATTTCCCAAAGTGGAGGTGGCTAGCATGGAGTTCTAGCACCCTTGACAATAAGGAAGAAGTAGTAACAAGAATAAAACTGTATCTCGAATTGTTCTAACGCAGTGGTGCTAAAATAGAGCCAGAGGAAAAGCAATACAATTCAACTTAAAGGAAAGAGCACTTTCTTTTTTTGTGTCTCAAGTAATCAGAACTGTGAGTGAACAGCTACTCAACCTCAATCTACTCCTGCAAATAAAAAATAGTAGTTATATCTTTATTATTCAAATAAAATCAAATCCCAAACTAATGGATTTTTAGTTTTTCTGGAAATAAGGCTATAGAAGAATAAGGACCAAAACCAAATTGAAGATCTATATAAAGCACTCCTTGGAGACTTCCAGAAATACTTGTAGGGCAAGGTAAATATTCAAGGAAAAAAGTTTCCTAACTTTTGATAAAGACTTGAAACTATTATGATTTACAAATAAAAGTGTAATGTAGCTTTATTTCCACTTCAGAATGATAAATCCTAGATTATCCAGAGTATATCTTTACTTTTGATCATTTCAGAGAGAAACTATAATTAATATTACAATCTAATCACTATTTATGCTCACAATCTATACCACTGGAGACTAAGCTGTCCATTTCCCTGAATAGACAAATGGCTTACAATGGAAAGTGGAAGTCAAAACAGCTTATTAATCTGTAATGAACACTAAACGCCTTGCTACTGCAATGCAATGCTGATGAAAAGGGGAACACTTAAATATTATAACACTATATTCAGTATAACATATGGGCAACAAGAGTGGTAGTTGTAGTGTTTTCTCTAAGGAAGGGACAAAAAGTAATATTTTAAAACAATATTTACATACATTGAACAAGTAATTACAGGACTGTCATTCCTGAGAGAACATGAAAACAAACAAAAATGGCCACTTTTTTGTTTTGTTTTGAAAACCAAAAATGAATTCTTTGGTTTTATGCCATGATTCACTTTTCTAAGTAGTATGGAGAGAAGAAATACAAGAAGGACCCAGTGATCTTGCTCAGTTGGCAAGGCAAAGACTACAGTCTGGAGAGGTTGTCACTGCTGCAATGTAAAGGGCAAATTACTAAAATGGAGGAACTACACAGAAAAGGAATTTGAGCAGTCTTTTCAAGGAATAGCATGAGTCTGTAGAATACAAAACTCTACCTTTGTAGGGTAAACCATCAACATACTGGAAAAAGAACTACTAGGGAGATGTAGCTGAACAATGCAAAGAGCTCACAAAGGGCTAGGGATTTTTCAAGTTGTAAACCATAAAAATGGAGATACCTTGTTCTTGTTACATATTCAGAAACTCCAGGAGAAACCCTATAGTGTTAAGACCTTAATAGGAAAGCTAAATTTGACCTACAATAAAGGCTTTCTAGACCTCCAATAAAATAAACAAAAACCAAGCCAAAAAAGCATCAAAAGCTCATCTGTAAGTAACAAACTTACCAAACAATATTCAACATGCTTTAAATGAAGAGAACAGCATTCAAACTGTAAATATATGACATTAACAATGCCTTGTATTCAGTACAAAATGTACTACACATAGAAAAAAGCAAAAATAAAAAAATGAGAATTACAAATGGAAGAAATTCAAATCAAAAGTAAAACATCCAAGCTGGGCACAGTGGCACATGCTTGTAATTCCAGAACTTTGGAAGTCTGAAGAGGGAGGATCACTTGAGCCCAGGAACTCAAAACTGGCCTGGGCAACATAGTGAGACACAATAGGTACAGAAATTTTTTTGAAATAAGTATCTGGGTATGGTGATGCGTGCCCATAGTCCCAGCTATTTGGGAAGCTGAAACAAGAGGATAACTTGAAACCAAGAGTTTGAGACTAGCCTGGGCAACATAGCAAGACCCTGTTTCTACAGGGGAAAAAAAAAGCCAGGCATGGTTTTGTGTTTCTATAGTACCAGCTATTTAGGAGGCTAACGTGGAAAGATTTTTCCAGCCCAGGAGTGCAATGTAGCAGTGAACTATGATAGTGCTACTGCACTCCCACCTGAGTGACAGAGAGACCTTATCTCTAAAGCAAAAAAAAAATAAAAATAAAAACATAAAGATATATCAGAGCTATTGAAGTTAGAGAATAAATCTTTAGAAAATCTCTTAGAAATGTGAGATTTAAAGGAATATAAAAACTCAATGAGGAAACTGAAGCTACAAATATAGATAAATAAAACTTCAAGAGATGAAAAATAAATATCCCAAGTGCAAAAAAAAAAAAACACTGGAAGGGCTTGACAGAAGAGTAGATACTACAGAAGAGAATACCAATGACTGTGAAGATATAGCAACAAAACAAATATAAACAAATAACAGCAAACAAGCCTGATACCCACCCAAATCTCATCTTGAACTGTAGTACCCATAATCATGGGAGAGACCTGGTAGTAGGTAATTGAACCATGGGGGCAGTTATCTCCATTCTTTTCTCTTCAAAGTGAGTGAGTTCTCACAAGATCTGAGGGTTTTTATAAGGGGCTTTTCCCCTTTAGCTTGGCACTTCTCCTTCCTGCCATCATGTGAGGAACATGTTTCCTTCCTCTTCTGTCATGATATTAAGTTTCCTGTGGCCTCCCCTGCCAAGTGGAACTGTGAGTCAATTAAACCTCTTTCCTTTATAAATTACCGAATCTCAGGTATGTCTTTTTTAGCAATGTGAGAATGGACTAATACAATAAATTGGTATGACAGTGAGTGGGGTGCTGCTGTAAAGATACTTGAAAATGTGGATGTGACTTTCGAACTGGGTAACAGGCAAAGGTTGGACCAGTCTGGCGAACTAAGAAGACAGAAAAACGTGGGAAAGTTTGGAACTTCCTAGAAACATGCATGGCTCAGAAGAGAGGAAGATGTGGGAAAGTTTGGAACTTCCTAGAGATTTGTGGAATGGCTATGACCAAAATTCTGACAGTGATATGGACAATGAAGTCCAGGCTAAGCTGGTCTCAGATGGAGATGAGGAACTTGTTGGGAACTGGGGCAAAGGTCACTCTTGCTATGCAGAGACTGGAGACATTTTATCCATGTGTTAGAGGTCTGTGGAACTTTGAACTTGAGAGAGATGATTTATAGTGTCTGGCAGAAGAAATTTCTAAGCAGAAAAGCATTCAAGAGGTGAAAGACCATAAAAGTTTAGAAAATCTGCAGTCAGACAATGCAATAGAAAATAAAAACCAATTTTCTGAAGAAAAAAAAAAAAATCAAGCTGGCTGCATAAATTTGCATAAGTAATGAGGAGCTACATGTTAATCACCAAAACAATGGGGAAAATGTCTCTAGGGCATGTCATAGGTTTTCCCCTAGCCAACAGGGGAATGACACAGCAGTAGGGGCTACCTCTATCAGGAGTAAGAACCCTTTCCCTTCCCTTGTTCAGGTGTCTGCTCTCCATTGATCCATCTGTGAACATCTTTATGACAGCTCCTCCCATCACAGAGTCAGAGGCTGACACATCAGCATGACCTGAATGTGAGACAGGGGGTCAAAGGACATTATTTCAGAGATTAAGATTCGACTGTCCCACTGGTTTTCAGACTTGTGTGGGGCCTGTAGCCCCTTCATTTTAGACTTGTATGAGGCCTGTATCTCCTTCAATTTCTTCCATTTGGAATGGATGTATTTATTCAAAGCCTGTACCACCATTGTACCTAGGAAGTAACTAACTGGCTTTCAATTGTACAGGCTCATGGGGGAAGAAACTTGTCCTGTCTCAGATGGCATTTTGGACTTGGACTTTTGGGTTAATGCTGGAATGAGCTAAGGCTTTGGGGGCCTGTTTGAAAGGCATGATTGTGTTTTGAAATGTGAGGACTGAGATTTGAGAGGAGCCAGAGACAGAATGATATGGTTTGGCTCTGTCCCCACTGAAATCTCATTGTTAAATATAGCGAACTCCAAGTTTCTCTTCAAGAAATTAGTATGTCAGTATGTTCAATTCTTTGTTTGCCATTTTAAAGTTTAACTTCCTTGTAGTTTTAGTAAACCTTTTCCATCAGTTCTAATCAATAGTTTACATCTGCTCCCCTGGTCCCCTGCTCCATCCTGACTCATCCCGGTCACCTGCCCTGGTCACCTGCTTTGACCTAGGTCACCCCTGGCTACCTGCTCTGACCTGTCCCATAACTGTCCTTCCTGCCAAACTACCCACCCCACCACTCCAGCTTATACCCCTGCTCCCCATAAAATAGCCAATCAGAATTAGACTAGACTATGGGGTCTAACCCTAGCCAACAGGGGAATGACACGGCCATAGGGGCTATCTACATCAGGAGTAAGAACCCCTTCCCCTTTCTTGCCCAAGTATGTGCTCATCATTGTTCCATCTGAGAGCTGCACCCTTCTACAGAAGTAAATTGCCTTGCTGAGGAAATTTATATTCAAGTGCTACTTCTTTTGCAGCACTGAAAATTTACATATAACATCATCTTGAATTGTAGTTCTCATAATCCCCATGCGTCAAGGGCTGGAGCTGGGGGGAGGTACCTGAGTCATGGGAGTGGTTACCTCCATGCTGTTCTCATGATAGTGAGTTAGTTCTCCTAAGATCTGATGGTTTTATAAGGTGCTTTTCCCATTTTACTCTGTACTTCTCCTTCCTGTCACCAAGTGAAGGAGGACATGTTTACTTCCCCTTCTGCCATGATTATAAATTTCCTAAGGCCTCCCCAGCCCTGAAGAGCTGTGAGTCAATTAAACCTTTTTCCTTTATAAGTTACTCAGTCTGGGGATGTTTCCATTAGTCATGAGAGAATGAGCTAATACAAAGTCCTATGCTAAAGACTGGCTGGCCATCATGGCAAAACCCTATCTCAAGCCAAAAAATTCAAAAATTAGCTGGGTGCAGTGGTGTATACCTATAGTCCCAGCTACACAGAAGGCTGAAGTGTGAGGATGGTTTGAGCTTCTGAAGCAGAGGTTGCAGTGAGCCAAGATCACCTCACTGCACTCCAGCCTGAGTGACAGAGTGAGATGTCATCTGAAAATGAAAACAAAAACAAAAAAGTTCTACACTAAAAAAAATGAAGGAGGAAGAGAAGAAGAAAGAGGAAGAGACTGAACAAATGAACATAGTCTTATTTACAAGTGTTACAATATCAAGTAGTGTAACACATGTGTAGTTAGATTTCCAGAAAGAAAGAAGCTAGAAATAATTGAATAAATTATTACTATTTTTCTCAAAGTTGTTAAAATTATAAATTCATATCCAGGAATTTCTCAAATTTAATCTAGCATAAACAGAAAGGAAACCATACTAGATACATTATGTTCAAATTGATAAAATCAAATAATTAAAAATTATTAAAGAACTAAGAGGAAAATAAAATCCTTTGTCTTTACATACCAGAATAAAAAGATAAGAATTATGTAACACATCTTGACAACTTTATATGCCATAGTAAGACAGTAGAATGGCATCTGCCATTAACAAATGAATTGGTTGTCCTGCTGTATAGATCAGAAGAGATAATAGATTTATTCTAGAACATGTGTACATTTTACTGTGGAGAAAAGGTGTCACTGAACTCCACAAATACTGACAAACATGCACACACATTTACCCATAAATACAGGAGGAAAGTGTACATAATGGAAAAAAAGATTTTAAAAAATTCACATGCTTAAGGCCAATTTTATCACACTATAGCCAAAGTATGTCCAAGCACATGACCGTCTCAAGGTAAGGGTGCTCTGACTATTTCTTTAGTTCTTATGACTCAGTTTGTGTATTAACACCATACCAAAGAAATGAGAACTGGAAAGAAATGGACAACATTATATGTTTTTCCATGGAGTTTTTCTTCAAGTAGGTTGGCCCTTCTTGAAGCACTCTGAAACCAATATGTCTGTTTTTGGAGAAAATTTTAAAGAGTCCACATATATGCATGAGACCTTAGATTATGTTCAGAAGATAAAGAGATAAAGGCACGTATTATACTTTATTCTTTGTCATACTTCACTGGCTAGATTCTTAGAAGACAAATTTAATTAAATACTTATTGTAGCCATCTACCATATTCGAAGCAGTGTAACAAGCACATGGAAAGGGTCCTCATGAACAGTGTGCATTCCATGCCATATACAAGGTCAGCCAAGGAGATCATGAGTTGCAGCTGAAATCCTTGGCATAACTTTTGTCCACTAGGAGGAAGAGGCATTATCTTTTATGTTTGTATACCCTGGGTCCATCTATTTCAAAGTTGTTTTTTTTGTGGGGAGGGGGTCCTGAAAGTATCTCCTTTTCTTATTCACACAAATACATCCAATTTGCTTGTAATGACACTATGTAATGAGTCAATTAATGTTTGAATCCAATGTAAATATTGTTTGGACATTAAGTAGATGATTCTCTTTTCTGATTCTGTTTACAAAGCCTGAGAACTTAGCATTATGTGTTTTCCAAGAGAGTTTTTGTAATAGAGAGCATATCCATATAACAGTAAGTATGATTAACACAGGACTGTCCAAGAGAATAGTTTATTTTTTCCTACTTTCCATACCACTGTAATAATCAGTTAAAAATCTCCAAAAAGGGACTATTTATGAAGTTCAATATGGAAGAATTTCTTTAACTCAGGACTTTATGAAAATAATATATGGTCTTTTATAAGAATTACTGAACCTCACTATGCAAAGAGAATGCTATATAAAAATCTCTATGAGTATATATATATTATATACATATATATATAGTAATCTGGTAATCAGTCAGAACTTAATACCCATTCTAGAAGGAAGAATTAAAACACTGAAAGAGGGAAGAGAACTAATATAAGAAATGAGGGGCCTGCCAAATCACTGAACGACCTGGTGGGGCAGAAGTTAAGAGGAAGGTCTACCCTGTTATGGTCGAGAGAACTCAACTGTAACTGTCAGAGTTCTATCCGGAGACTGGAAGGCTGCAGATGCTTCTGCTGTGTCCTCCACAGCTACTTTTTATACCCATGAAGCTAGCGATGAAAACATGGAATACTGAGTTGATGCTTCAATTGTCTCTAGTAATCCGTATCTATCACAGCAATAGGAATTGAAAACCAGCCTCCACTTTGTCTCACCACAGTCTGGGAAACAATGTGTGCGTGTTTGTTTTACCTTTCCAGTTAGAAAGGAAGGTCCATGCAGGCAGTGAGAGCAAATCTAAGGTTGTCTACCCCATTTAGTATCCTGAATCAGCCAAGTTGAGGAGCAGTGCATAAAAGAAACAAGGCTACAAAAGGGCTTCCAATATGTGTCGTTTCAGTGTTGCTAAATGAAAAGCTGTGCTTCTATATCCTCATGTTTATTTTTTATTAACCACAATTTAAGTGTAAACTCTAATCTGCAGACTGCTTCTTGCTGAGGACTATTGTTACTGACTAATCTATAGTCTTTGTTGCTTTTAGGCTCTTGCTCAAAGTTTACTCTGAAATGTATTAATAGCTTACTGTAGTAGGCTTTATTTACCTTCACTCTATAATGGATGTTACTGTCATATTTTTTACTTAGGTACGGAGGTAGCATTTTGATTCTAAACATTCATGCTTCCTTTAAACTGCTATACTAATGTTAAATGTTCTGGTTTTGGTGGCTGGGGATGGAGGCAACGAAGAATGGGCCTTCTAGAAAGGGTTGGTCCTGAAATCTCCTGAAAACTCTCCACAGTCATTCAAACGAGAGATTTCCTTATTTAATTGTGATCCAATGTAGCACAACATTTTTGCTATGCAGTTTTAATCTCCTATACATATAAAATGCACAAAATTAATTTTTTTCTGTTAAAGCATAACTCTTAATTTCATCATTGAGCCCTTTGAGAAGGGAGTTACGATAAAATAGGTTATTACTAGCTAAAAACATCAAGATATCTCTAATGATGCAACTCTGAGAGAATCTTCTGAGAGGTATATTCCTCAATGCAAGCTGGAAAAGCACTAGATTCAGAGGTGAGTCCATTCTAGAGCTTACCTGGAGGAGGGCTTTCCTTTTGTTCCATCAGAGATTGAAAACTTCAAGTACTCTCTGTTCAGGCAAATACTTATACTTCTTTCTGAGTGAGGTTCTGGAATAATTATGTGCATTCATTCCATCAGAGCAATATTTCTGTATTGCTGAAGGCAACCCTGCAAGTAGCAATTATAAAGATTAAAAATGGAATTAAAGAATTCCTCAATTTTGAGAAATATATTTAGTGGATAATACTGCCTAACATTTCAAACATTTCTGAATACCCAGGATGCAAAAAACTAATATGTCTAATCTACTTTCTTTAGAAAACCTATTCTTTTCAATTTAGTTTCTTCTAAGACAATTTTCTTTTCATATTTAGTTTTTAGAATTGCACCAATAGGTAATAATAGAGGCAGGAATTAAACTGATCACATACAAATACAGCCCAATTTTCTACTGAATATTCTTAAAGTGGGCCTATTTTTGAGCTAGCTAATGTGCATGGAGTATGGAGCATGCAACCTTTTAGTTTTTCTCACCATTTTTCCTACCACTACCTCATCAAACTTGTTTTTTAATGTCTACACATCATGATCTGTGGGAACAGGCTTCAGAAAAAAGAAAAAAAATATCAAATGACCTATGCTAATTCTATTTCTCATCCAGTTCCACAGCTCCAAGGCTGAATTATCAGGTAGGGAGACTTCTGCATTATAAAGAGTCTCCTCTCACTTCTCCACTGCCTCTCAGCAAAAGTCTTGTGGACACAAAAGAATTTCATAGGGAGAAGACTATTCTCAGTTTGGGAAGTTCTCCAGCAATTCAATGAAGTTAAAAAACTTTTGTTTCTCTGGAATCTCATCTACATAAATGAACTGGCAAGGGTTTAGTAAGCAAGATGTTCAAGTATTGACTTAGAAATAATCATTTACAAAGCAAATTAAGCCTACATGTATTTCGTTCACAATGACTGCAGTGGAGGTGAGGAATTGCCTTATGGAGCCTGCTTCTGGATTTACCTCCTATGTTTAAAGCTTCAAATATTAAAATAGTCTTAGGGCAATCAACTACTTTGTAGAAATTATTTATATTTCCATCTGTCCTAATAATGGCTTTCATTTCAAAAGGAAAAAAAGGATAGTATAGTAGCAAAACAAGAATCATGCTTTGGATGTCTCTGTAACTCTCCTCCATTCTAAAATGTTCTTCAGCTTTTCTTTGCCTTTCATGACCTTGATAGGTATTTCTTTAGGAACTTTTCATTTCCATACAGTTTTAGATTGCAGAAGCTGCAAAGATAGGGCAGAGATTTCTGGGAATCTTATACCCATTTTTTTTTTTTAAGATTTTTACATTAGGATGATACATTTGTCACACCTAGTGAACAAATATTGATATTATTATCTCAAAGTCCACAGTTTAGAGTTCCTAAATTTTTAAATAATGTTCTTTTTAATCCCAGTATATCTTTCAGTGTACCACATTATACTTAATCATTATGTTTGCAAGAATCTTCTGAGCTATGACAGTTTCTCAGCTGTCTCATGTTTTTATGATCTTGACAGTTTTGAAGAATATTGGCAAACTATTTTTGTAACATTCTTCAATTGAGTTTCTCTGATGTTTTTCTGTGGCTTTACTGAGGATTGATGCACCCTTTTGGTTGAATTAAGTGTCCCACTGACATATCTTCATTATTGTATGGGTGGGTGGGTGGGTGGGTGGGTGTTGTTTTTTTGTTTTCCAGTACACTTCACTTTTTTTCACCAAAACAAGTCCCAGGACAGGCCACATCATGTGCTTTCTGAGAGAATGAAATGGGAACAAAACATCATCTCTGAGATTGGTGTTCTTGCCAAAAAGACATAATCTGAGCAGAATTATAAGAAAGCACCACACAAATTCAAATTAAGAGACACTACATAATAGGTATACTGGACTCTTCAAAAATGTCAATGTCTATTATTAGCCAATGAAAAGAACCCGGCTCATTGAAGAAATGGCTGATTTAAGTACTGAGAGGGGGAATACTCAAGATACACCCAAGGCTTCTTTTGGTGCCAAAAAAGTGAACTGTGTTCATTACTGGTCATGGTACCTGTGATCATTTCATTTAGTTAGTTTTTGCAAGATTACCCCACTAAGAGTCATTACTGGTAAATAAATTTGTGGTTATGTACATATCCTATTCTCATTAAACTTTTACTCCCAATACAAATATGTATTGATTCTTGCCTTAATTTATTACTACTTTGTAGATTGAAAATTTTTGATTTTATAATTCCATCATTCCTTCTACATTTGTTGACTTGACATCTGACTGTTTTTCGTAAGTTATTCTCATTTGTTAATCTATTTATATATGTCAGTATAGACTCATGGCTTTTTGCTCTATTCATTGGGTTAGAATCACTGGCATCATTATTCATATGCATGTGAAAATTGTCCTAGCTAATGAAAACCTGGCTCCTGTGTCTTTTTGACATTCCTGTACAATTTTTAGCACCTTTATTTATTGTTCAGAAAGGTGTTCCAGCTACATCTTATATTACTTTGCCTCATCTCTGGAATCATCCATTTCTCCAGTGAGCCTTCCTTCCATTTAGTGGAATATGTTATATAGAAAACAAGATCTAGGCAACAGCTATACTCATTCCTACTAGGCTTTCATTGATTCTAAGCCCTCTAAGCAGACATAAGATCCACCTACTTAAAATCTATTATGATCTTAATGTTTGTGTCTGCCTACTGAACACCCAAATTAATTTGTTGAAACCTAATCTAATACATGTTATGGTGTTAGAAAGTGGGGGTAATTGAAATCTGATGAAGTCATGAAGGCAGAACCCTTGTCAATGGCATTAGCGCCCTTACAAAAGAGGCCCAGGGAGCTGCCTCCCACCTTCCACCATGTGAGGACACAGAAAGGAGGAGCCTTCTATCAAACAGGAAATACACCCTCACAAGACATCCAATTTGTTGGCGCTTTAATCTTAGATATCATAAGCTCCAGGACTTTGATAAATAAATGTTTGTTGTTTCTAAAACATCAAGTTTATGATATTTAATTATATAGGCTTGAATGGAGTCACACAGAATCTCTTTCCTTTTTATAGTCAAATGCCAACTAGCCAACCAATATATTTGGAAGGAATTAGAGAACAAAACAATCACCATTTGTCATCCTTCATAGTACTTATGTGATTAAGGCAAGAAACATCAGTGGAAGTTAAACTTAGGGGGCAAAGTTTGATGACAAAATGCGTGCGGCCTATATACATATATATAATACATACAGTAGATACATAACATATTAACATTATTTGCTATATTATCTGCCTAGTTATACTGAAAATCATAAAATTATATTGATTCCTCCAATTCCATTTCAGTATCACAGGGTTTATTCTAGTTTTATATGTATGATCCATTCCCTTCTCTAACAGTGAGAATCCTGACATCTTTATTTCCATTATATGTGCTTGTCTACTCAGTCCTGAAATAGAGTGTTTCATAAATTCTAATTTATAACATTGAAAAAACAAACTTACTAACCAGAGTCTTGTATTTCTTCAGAATTCCTTTGCATACAGCAGAAAATGTTGTAATAAAAATATTGTGTTGAAATGCTAGAGTCCCTTTTTTTAAATTTCCCTCAGTGTAGTTGCATTATTCATGTGAAATACAGTTAGATTCATTTTCTTTCTGTTTTTATTTCATGTTTTCCTTTTTATCCTTATTGATTTTAGCATTTGTCTGTGCCTGGATTTTTTAATGATCCTTATACTCATCAAGCAATTTTAATTTCAAATGCTATTTGTATTAAGTTATTATCCTATAGAATCAAAGATATTATGTTTTTAATGTGTGTATATGTGTGTTTGTGTTCTTGCTGTTGCTGTTGTTTTGAGACAGGGTCTTTCTGTATCGCCCAGGATGGAGTGCCGTGGCACGATCTTGGATCTCTCTCTCAGGCTCAAGTGATCTTCTCACCTCAGCCTCTCGAGTAGCTGGGACTACAGGCCCACACAACCACACCCAGCAAATTTTTGTATTTTTTTTTTTTTGTAGAGATGGAGTATTGCCATGTTGCCCAGGCTGATTGAACTCCTGGGCTCAAACCATCTACCCACCTTTGCCTGCCAAAGTGCTGGGATTACAGGCATGAACCATCATACCCAGCCTAGTCAGACTTTTACAGTAAATATTAAGTTTACTATAGTGAGCAAATGGTGACACGTTAAAAATTAAAGACAGTGTTTATGGCAAACAACTTAAGAGCAAGTTCAAGATGAATATATATTGAGATGTGCCCTCCCCATTTACTTGTAACAATGATTAAGCCTTTTCTCATTTCAAGGAGAATTGTATATACAAGGAATTTCAGCTCTTAATTTATATTTGCTCTGATTTCATACTTTTAAGAATCAGAAGTATAACAAGGCTACTTTTATATCTAGAAAATTCAGAGTAATGCCTTGTTTTTACTATAATTTCAAGTTTAGGAGAAAGATTTTTTTAGATATTCAGTTGAAAAACTTACCTCTCCCTTCTTAAACATTCTTAATTACTGTTTACACTAAAACAACTGTGTTCCAATGAAGAAAAGGAATATTGTCTTGACCAAACTGATTAAAGCTTATGTTCATTAATATATTTTCTTTTCAAATCCAGAATTCTGGCCTCAGAATTACATGTGATTACTTTCCCTTCAATCCCATTATTTTGAAAGAAAAATAATCTGTCCTATCTTTCTACTGAGAAACTAATAAGCCTTGACCTAAATTGAAGCTCTTAGTACTGAAATTAGATATAGCAGAAAATTTAATAGAATCTTAGAGAAACCTTCAGTATCTTCCAGTCAAACTGTTTTCATTTTAGAGATAAGGAAAACAATGTTTAGAGAATTTAAATGGTTTACTCAATACCACATACATAAGCATACATCTATTGCTTAAGCACTATTATGTCAACTCCCTATCCAGCACTCTGGCCACTGGTCTATCCATTAATTGACATATTTTCAAACATTTACAGGAAGCACTGGAATAGCTTATAGAGTCCACGTTTCTCAAAGTCACCACACAATGAAACATTGACACCCACTGAAATATTTTTATCTCTATTCACTTTAAAGACAGAAGAATTAGAACATTCCAGAAGACAAGTACATGTTTTATTCCCTTTTCAATTCTCCTTGAGATAGAACAAAATGTACAGTACAAACTAAGCTCTAAATATCTAATTTTGAAAAAACAACAGACTAATAAGTTTTTATTTATTTAGAGATGGAGTCTTGCTTTGTTGTTAGACTCAAGTGCAGTGGTGTGATCTCAGTTCACTGCAACCTCCACCTCCTGGGTTCAAGCAATTCTCCTGCCTTAGCTTCCTGAGTAGCTGGGACTACAGGCATGTGCCATCATGTCCAGCTAATTTTTGTATTTTTAGTAGAGATGGGGTTTCACCATATTGGCCAGGATGATCTCCATCTCTTGATCTCATGATCTGCCCACCTTGGCCTCCTCAAGTGCTGTGATTACAGGGGTGAGCCACCATGCCCAGCCAAGTTATATTTGTTTAAATATAATTAACAGAGGAACATCAATTTCTACAAAACTGGAGTAGAGACTGGGGAATGATTTAGCTTTTCTTTAAAAAACTATCTAGATCCTTAACTGATAATTTAATATTTTCTAATCTCCCCATGCCTCAATTTCGCCAACTGTAAAATGAATAATTTTGCTCATCTGATAAAAGTGTTGTGAGGATTAAACTATTTAATATATACAAAGTACTAAGAGTTCTGCCTGGCCTAGTGGGCATGACATTTGCATGTGATATTAATATCTGGTTGCTTTCATTACTATGAAAATTGTTTTGTTCCAGGCTACAGACCTGAATTCAAGCCTCTACTCAATTAATGCTAACTATGCCAGAGTATTTTACCTCTCTGAAACCATTCCTCATCTTTGAAACAGTATAAAGGATCCTATTCCACAGGGTTGCTTTAAAGGTAATTTTTTAAACCCAAAAAACTACATATAAACTTTTCAGCCTAGTGCCTATTATATTCTAAGAGTTATTAAATCGTGCCTTTCTCTTATATACTCACATCACTCATGTGATGTATACCCATGATGATATATACCCATGTGATGTGGGTATATATGCATACATATATAGATACTTATATAGAGAATATAGTATTTTGATATTCAGTTCAAAATATGCAGTTGTGAGTGGGGCAAGGCCTTCTGAAATCTTCTAAACAAGGCATATTGACACATTCATGAAATGTCAAACCAGGAAGCAAATGAGGTCAGTACTACATTCACCTTTCTAAAGGAAGAAGAAAAATTATAACTTTGGAAATTAAAGACTTACCAACTTAACTTTGCTATGAGAAACAAAAGTAAACGACATAATGTATGATGAGTATAAAAAGGACTTTGAGAAAATACTAGGGAACTGTCAGTTAAAATGAAACACTGAAGACCTTGGAAGATTCAAAAAGATCTCTGAAGAAGTTTCATTTATTATTTTGATGTTTTGGGGAATTTATGTTGCTTGATCCACTGTAAGAGTTTAAGAAACATTAGGAAACAAGGGGGTAGTATATTAGTCTATCTTCATGCTGCTGATAGAGACATAACCAAGATGGGTAATTTATTTGGGAAAAAAGGTCTAACAGACTTACAGTTTCATATGGCTGGGGAGGCCTCACAATCATGCAGAAAGCAAGGAGGATCAAGCCATGTTTTACATGGATGGTAGCAGGCAAAGAGAGGGCTTGTGCAGGGAAACTAGCATTTTTAAAATCATTAGATCTTGTGGGACATTTTCACTATCACAAGAACAACACAGGAAAGATCTGCCCCAATTATTCAATTATCTCTCACCAGGTCCCTCTCATAACAGGTAGAAACTATGGGAGCTACAAGATGAGATTTGGGTGAGGACACAGAGCCAAACCGTATCAGGGAGGGAATGAGAATATTTGGTGGGAGGGTGTCAGTAAAGCAGGAACACCAGGAGGCAGGAGGGAGAAATGGACGTAGGTCCTACGACATGGCTTAGCAACCTTTTAACCATAAAGATTAATGATTGTTTAAGTCATGGTAGAAGCCAGAGGAATGAAACAAGGGCAGAGGACAAATTTACTAAATATTTCTATCAACGACTAAGCTAAGCAGGAACTAACTCAATGTAAGCCATTTAGGCTTTGTGCTACTAGGCTCAATAGAACATTACTGCTGCAACCAAGGACACTTAGGGAAAAAAGTCAAATATTTTAATGATGAAATTAGTTACACTGCAATACTTTTCAGAAATATATATCCCCCAACTTTCATTCTCAATGTAGACTGCAAACATAGCTACTAAGCAAAACATTCACTCTAAATCCAAGTTCTCTTAAACTTGCTCAAAGTCTGCATAGCCTCCTTCTGTTTTGTTTTCCTACTAGTTCAATCTTGTTATACAGCTTCCTTGTGGCATTATTTGACTAAACCCAAGATTCCCCCATCAGTTCAACAAAAGGTATCCTTTCACATTTGCCTTCAAAAGTAAAAAATAAAAACTTGGTCTTATTTATTTATTTATTAACTAAAATGTATATCTCAAAAGGAAAATCATTTGTTTTGTTCCCTGCCATATCTCCAGATTTAGCACAATGCCTACATTAAGTGAAAAGATATTTGTCAAATGAAAAACTCTTAAGTTCTCTTCACTTGTTTAATTTTGGTTTCTGCACTTAGAAGGAAATGAGGATAGAAGGACACATCTAAAAATGAAAATCTTTTCTCCTTGGATAGGCTTTATAATAGAAAGAGGTAACAGAAGGTCCCCAAGAAAATTACAAACATCTAATTTATCAAATAAATAAATATTATTTGATATTAAAATACTTATTTATCATTTAGTAAACTAGTGTTTGCTCATTCCTGCTTAACACTAGCTGATAGGAAATATTTAATAAATTTCTCCTTATTCCCTTGTTTCATTCCTCTGGCTTCTACTATGACTTAAACTAGTGTTTACTAAATAGTGATTAGCATTGCGTATATTTCAGAATAATTTGGAAGGTTATAATAGCTCATAATAGGCTAGAATTCATAGGTGACATTTTCTTGTAAATATGAAGCAATTATAAATGGGAGAGCAATTTGCATTAATAAACTTGATATCAAAGGACAGTGCGTGCCAACATCAAATGGGTTGCATGTTTAGCAAAGGCTAAAGATGCTCACAGGTAGAAATTATTACAGGCTAGTGGCATGAATGCTAAATGGGACACAGGTGATTAACTGAATGTTTCATGCTAAACTCTACCCTGATAATGTCAGTGAAAGTAATTTATTTAATATTTTATTATGTGCTATTAGAAGGACTCTCTCCTGTTACCACTGTCCTCTATATACTATCCAAACTTATAGTTGTTATTTAGTAATATGACTGATAGGAATAATAATATATTGAATGCTAGTTCCACTAATTTATTCAGCATTTAACAATTATGTGTTGGTGTGTGACAACTCACAATATAAAATGTACTGTTCAAGTGCTTATTTCAAAGCAGTGCGGAGAAAAAATGTATCTCCTATTTTCATGCAGCTCACATTCCAGTAGGTGAGATACTTAATTAAAAAGTTAAGAAGTATATAATATTATTATTTCTTATGCAGTGTGCCATAAAAAATTAACTGGTTAACAAGAAATAGAGTACCCCAGAGGGAGTACTTTAGTAATACTAGTGTGCCCTGGAACTCTTCTATGGAACTACATTTGGATGACCTCTGAAAAATAAGAATGAATGAGACTCGTGAACTGCAGTGGGAAAATAAATCCAAGTAAAAGTGACAATTGCAAAGCTCTCTATGTAGAGAAAAAGCTGAGTTGTTGATGGAAAGGAAAAGGAAGCTTATGTGGTTAGGGAATAATGGTTTAGTTGTGAATGTTAAGAGATGAGTCAAGAAAAGTAGACAGAAACTGGGACACATTGTGGATTTGTAAGCCATGAAAAGCATAATAGATTTTATTCAAAGAGCAATGTAAAACAGTTCTGGAATTTTGTGCACAAATAAACAGAGAAGTAACAGTATGATCAGTGCTTGTGAAGACCATCTGGGCTGCTGGTGAATGGGTTCCGTGAAGGATGGATCAGAAACAGGGAGGAGGCAAGTGATTCTAGGAGACCTGAAGTGAGATGAGAGTGAGGAGGACTAGGATGGGGCACCGGAGACAGTGGTGATGACTTACAACGCTCAGGGTCTCACTGAGGTCAACCTCATTCAGTAAGTAGAGTTGTTATATAACGGGATGGAGCAGAATGGATACTGAGGGAATAGTCACAATGTCCACTGTAACATACATTTAAAAAACTTAGATAAAGGAAAAGTGTTTAAGTTATTACAAAAGAAAAAAAATGATGATTACTTGGAGGGTAGAGGAATTTTGCATTAATATTAGTAAACTGTGCTTTACAGCGGAATTTGATCATTCAACCACAAGCCGGACTGCCTTATAATGTAGAGACACCTATCAGTGTTTTACCAAATACTGGTGTTCAATGGAGCACAGTTAGAGAATAGGTTATATTTCTGAGTGGCAGCAAACAAATGGTTTAAATTCCCTTTCCAAATCTAAGATTCTGTAAAAGCAGTCACGGAATGTGTTCTCTTTCCGGGTCCACAAGGGGGCGTAGTTTTAAGGGCAAGAACTTCCTAGCATCATGCCCCCTTCCCATCTCTCTCCATCCAGGAGGTTTAAGGGTTTCTGTTTTAAGTTTTGCGGGAGCGGGAAAGAGTAAAACGTCAATCACTCCAGTGCAAGTTCTAAGGAACTCCTTTCATTGGCCCTGGGTCTTAGAGAAGGTGGGGGTTCCTCCCAGGTTAAAAGTCCCCTTTTCCCACACCCCTTCGGACTGCGTGTTTGGGTCCCTTCCACGAACACTCCCTTCATGGAAGCCATCTTTCTCTTTCCTGGGTTTCCCCCTGGAGTGTCCTTCCACACACTCTGGTGAAAGCCTGTCTTTCCCTCCTAAACCCCATCTCTCTCTCAATTCGCTTCCACTCAGTGTGCAAGCTGTCTTTCCTCTCCTGGAGTCCATCTTTCTGGACTCTCTCACTCAGTGTGAGGAGAGTTTTCCTTCTCGGGTTTTCTCCCTCTGGGAACCCTTGTCAGTGTGAGCGTGGCTTTTCTTTCTCTCATTCAGTGTAGGAGCCAGATATTTCTTTCTCTCTCCTTCTCCTTTTTCTCTCTCTACCTAAATAAATCACTTTCTACAAACAATCTGGAGTCCAGCATTTACTGTGCACTGTACCATGGTCTCCTCTCCCATTCTTGAGGAGTGATAGACCGAGAACCTGGAGAAACATCCTCTCAGGGCAACTGAGGGATCCCTTGAGATCCTGAACCCCAACATTACAACAATGAGGCATGGTTTTCTATCACTTAACATAGTCATATTTTATGTCTGAGAGGCCAGTTAAGAGATTTTTAAACGTTTAATAAAGTTATCTAAACATTTTGTCATATAGCAGGTATAGTATTTTTCAATAATTTATCAAATGTGGAGTATATATGTCACTTGTTTCTCTCTCTTAAATCTGTCATACATCTGGTATTGCTGAAATGTCAGCTCTTAGGTCTTAAGGAGTTATTTTATTGCCACAGATTCCGCATGGGGAATACATTTCTAAGCTTCTTTATGTGTCTCATCTGAATATACAAAATCGATTTGCCAATTAGTCAAGATGAATGACCTAGGTTAAAAGACACTGAATCCATACCCTTCCATACCCTTACTCTGCTCTGCTCAATGACCCTGAACTATGTATTTCCTGTCTCTGTCTCCCAAGTTCATGTCAGTGATTACAAGACAGTAAAAAATAATTCACAGAAATCCAGTACTACAAAACCAAATCATGGCTTGTTTCAAAACAAGTGAGCCATTAATAAGATCTTAAAATAAAATAACACTTACTTGTATTAACTATAGGAAAAGCCTTTTACTCACTTCCATGCCATTCTACCAATGTCCTGAAGTACTTGAACCAGAGATTTGGAGCTAAGCCTCAACAAAAATTATAATTAACATGTACACAATTATATTTAACTTTAATTCAGTTTTTAAAATATTTAGATATATCTTCGAGGTGATGACGAACTATCAATTTCACCAATGAGGATACAACAGATCAGAAAAGGTAATTAATTTTTCATACACCAAATTAATTTTTCATTCAGTTCTCCCATCATGGAAATTATATGCTCCCATAAGAAGGCTGATGCAGGTTTTGTATAGCCTGAACCTTATACAATTTTGGATATTTTTTTTTTTAAAGAGAGAAAGAAAGAGAAAGAGAAAGAGGGAGAGAGAATGGGATTCTTGTTTTATTGCCCAGGCTAAAATGCAGTCTAAAAATGGGTATTAAAAACCCCTTTTATGCCAATAATTGTGCTTAACAATGGAGACAGGAAGGAATAGGGGATGAAAATAACAAATAAGCAGCCAACCAATATTTTATTTAAACCTGTGA
>CAUYQU010063341.1:0-28147 GCA_963574635.1 Cheracebus regulus | reverse complement strand
TCTTTCATTCTTTTTTTCTTTCTTTTGCTGTTTCTTTCTTTCTCCTTTTCTCTCTTTTTCTAAAATCTCTTCCTCTTTCTTTCTCTTTCATTTTTTTCTTTCTTTTGTGGTTCCTTTCTTTCTCCTTTTGTCTCTTTTTCTAAAATCGCTTCCTCTTTCTCTTTCATTTTTTTCTTTCTTTTGCTGTTTCTTTCTCCTTTTCTCTCTTTTTCTAAAATCTCTTCCTCTTTCTTTCTCTCTCTAAAAAAAAAAAAAAGAACATTAGAAAAGTAATTACTACAACACAAATTAGAGTAAGGTATATACGATTTTTGCCCTAAGCAGTTCCAACAACAAAGGGATCACATTTTTATGAGAAAAAGAAAAATGGAGCTCAGAAAAGGCTAAACGTTACTCAACATCTATTTCAAAAGCATGATGTCTGTTCCTTTAATGCTGTTTCTTCTGGAAGAGAAATTGAACTCCCAATTCCTTCATGTTTTCATTTTACATTTGCCATGTAAGGTGGCAGAAACAAATAATTGGAAGTGCTTATCTTATGAAATCAGACTGAGTTTATTTAGACTCAGTATAATTTTTAAGATATGGCACTTACTGTAGATGTCCTTTTCAGGAAAATTTACACCAGAATAGAGTCCTTTAATGAAAACATATACATGAAAGGAAAGAAGGCAAATCCGAAATCCTGAGTCAGAAATTGAAGGCACCAAAGGTTTTCCAAGCAAATGCCCCCTCTAGGGGGAGCTGTACTTCTCCCCTTCTTTTTCTTCAAAGCCTTCCCATCACCCTTTTAGTGAGTCCAGCTCCTCCTTTCTCACCAGTTGACACCAGCCCCACCCCATTCAACTTGTGCACCCTATTAAAGCAGAAACTCTCTCATTCTCTCAAGAACCCCAGCATATTTAGCATAGAACCATTGAAGATGGCAAATGACTGAGAAAATAAACAGATAGCTCTAAATGCCATTCATTCTCTTTGCCCATGTTGATCTACTCACCTTGACCATCTGTGTTCTACGCCTAATCTTTCTTGCCTTACCAAACCACCTGGCGCCAATTTTCTGTTTAAGCCCAGGCATTCCCATTCTCAACTTTGAACCTACAGAAACCTCTCCCACTCTCTTTCCTTTACTCCCTTCATTCCACATGCCATATAGGCATGTGTCTTCCTAATCATATTTCACCTTGATAATTTTAAACTTTTCATAGTTTCTGACCCAAGACTACCTCCAGAATGGAGAAACACTTACCTCTTCTTTAACAAACCATATTATTAAAAGTGACAAAACTAGTAATTTGAAGCATTATTTCCATTATAACTTCTATGTAGGTCTTTTTTTCAGAATATTTCACCTTTAGTTTTTCATTATATTTCTGCAACTCTACTCAGGTACACTGAGTGGGATTAAAAAAAATGATACAGAATTGTAGGCATAGAGAAGTTAAGGGGACCACATTCAATGACATACAGATATGAAAATGAACGTCTTAAAATTCCTAGCTTGAGTTTATTCCTCTGAAATATGATGCCATCTCTTTCTTAGGCTAATAAATTACCCATTTGTCTCTCATTTCAAACCCCAAAGCCAATGTAAGTATAGTCAGAAGTCAGATAACCTACAGCAGCCATTCCCTGCCTTCAATGTTTATCGGATTAACTAGAGTCATGTGTAGGTGCCAGATGCCTGGAGCCTATCTTCAGCAGTCCTGATTTAAGAGGTGGAATTGAGGAACATGGACTTATGACAGGGCGTATGGATGCAGATGATACATTAAAAACAGTAGCCCTAATGGCTCAATATTTGAGCTCCAAGGTCCAAAATGTTGAGGTATAAACCACTACACTTCTTAGTAGCTCTGTGACCATGAGCAAATACTGTGGTCTTCCTTACTTCAATGTTCTTATCCCTCACATGGGAGCACAGGCCTGTATTTCAGGATCGACGTATGAGTATAAACTGAGAAAATCAATGTGAAGTACTGAACATAGAGTCTGATATCTGGGAGTGTTTGAGGAGGACGGCGAAAATGATGATCATGGTGAAGCAGCACCAGGTGCCAGTCCCTACTTCTTGCCCCTCCTGAATTGCTTTTCTTTCTCATGCCCACTCCGCATCTGCAACAAACATTCAAGCAGAAACCTGGGTGGAATTCCCTGCTTCTTGAACGGCCTCACCCTTCCACATGGTCAGACCATTCTCTTCCTTCTCTCTAAATGCAGATTGAAAATCCCTTTCTTCTGGAAGGAAACATACTGAGCATATGATCATGATTAAGGCCTGGGGGTTTGGCAAGCAAAGTTTCCAGTTTAGACTCTTTGATCTGATCCTTTCCCATAAAGTCTAGGAGAGCATTTTGCAAAGAGGAGACTTCCAATCCAAGAGACAGGCACCTTATTGCTGATCTTAGTGATGCTCAGAACTCCACCCTCTCTCACCCCTGTTGATAGAGGCTTCAGTCCAGGGAAGGAGTTAAAGTTTGGGTTCAGGAACCAGCATTTCACCATAGTCTGGCCTGTTGTTTGGTATGGGTTGCTGCATGTGTCACTGAATTTCCTGGAATCTTAGGTTTTTGAGCTCTAAGTGGGAAATGATGATGATGTTACTTGTTTTGCCAACCCCGTAGGTTGGTGGTAAAAGTCAGTGGTCCTGACGGAACATCTGTAACCTCTAAACTGTTATACTGAACATGAACTTAATAAAGTCAGTGGGGCAAGTTCTACCTTTCTGGTTCCCCAATCCTGCTATTGTCATTGTCATTTTCTCAGGACACCCAGAAATTGCCTAAGATGCCTGAAGGTAAATTTGACAGACAAAGTGAGGAGGAGGTAAGATGTGTGACAGGAATGAAGAAAAAGAAATGAGTCATATTAAAAAAAAAGTGAGAAGACATCTTAAACGAGGCTAAGCTGAAACAGGCATGCTTTCTTTTACTTCAGATTGTGTTATATTTCCTTCTGAAGTGTCTTAAAATCTACATGTTACATTTTTTAAATTGGTTATTCTCACTAAATATAAGCCTTAGTAATTGGCTAGCAGCAGTTCATTTACATGATGGCTGGGTAGCTGTGCTTCTCAAACTTTCATGTGCATACCAGTCACTCAGGGTTCTTGCCAAAATTCAGTAGGTCTCCAGTGAACTCTCAGAGTATGCTTTTCTACCCAGCTCCCAGGTGACAGCAGTGCTGCTGGCTTGGGGACCGCTCTTTGAGTAGCAAGCCACAATAGTTTAATTCAACAAACTTGAGGGAACAGGAGACATATCAGAACTCTCCAGTCATGATGTCCGTAGCTTAATAAAAATGATAAGGATCATTGTCAGTATGACAATGCTATATGTAAAAACTTCTAAAACTTACATCTTTGTGACCAAATAATATTTACAATGTATGATTATTTATGAAAGGAAATTGCAGACACCACCTGATTTGCTATTGACTTCACTGAAGTTCCTGTAAGCGTAAAAAGTCCCTGGTCAGATGTTGCACTTGGGTCTCCTTACCAGTGCTTCTGCTGGGGTCTTTCTCTGGAGAATGTGTAAGTGATCCAAAAGTGGCCTTCTTCATTTGCCTTAAAAGCTAATGAGGCTGGCCGGGTGTGGTGGCTCATGCCTGTAAGCCACAGTCTTTAGGAGGACCTTAGGAGGCCGAGGCGGGCAGAGCATGAGGTCAAGTGATCGAGACCATCCTGGCCAACATGGTGAAACCTCGTCTCTACTAAATATACAAAAATTAGCTGGGCATGGTTGTGCACGCCTGTAGTCCCAGTTACTTGGGAGGCTGAGGCAGGAGAATTCCTTGAACCCGGGAGGCAGATGTTGCAGTGAGCCGAGATAGCGCCATTGCACTTCAGCCTGGCAAAAGAGTGAGACTCTGTCTCAAAAAAATAAAAAACAAGCTAATGAGAGTGTTTGAAAACTTCATTCTTAATATGAAAAAGATATACTGTAATATGTTTATTTAGTGTTAGAGTCTTCCCTTCTTTAGAATTCTAACATCTGTAACTGTGTTAGACAGACTCTTTCCTTCCATACCATAATGGAACTAGAACAGGAATCATCCATCTTTGTGACTTCCTCGAAGACACTGGGCTGCCCAGAGAAAGAGCCGGGGCTTTTTGCTTCAGAGTCCAGATTTAATCAATAAGGAACATGTGGTAAGAGTCTTGGGTAACAGAGGAAAAATAGAAGCTATCTTAGTCTGTTTTGTGTTGCTATAAAGGGATACCTAAGGTTGGGTAATTGAAAAAGGGTTTATTTGGCTCATGATTCTGGTGGCTGAAAATTTCCAGACTGGGCATCTAGTGAAGGCTTCTGACTGCGTGTACTCATGGTGGAAGGTGAAGGGGCACAGGCAGAACATAGAAGGAGAGGAAGCAAAAAAGACAGGAAGGTACCAGGCTCATTTTAACAGTCAGCTCGCGGGGGAACTAAGAGTGGAAACTCACTCACCCACCCTTCCAAACCCCAACAGGGAGGGCATGAATCTACTCATGAGGGATCCACTCCCATGACCCAAATGCTTCCCATTTGGCACCACCTCCAAAACTGGGAAATCAAATTTCAACATAAGATTCGGTAGGGACAAACAACCAAACTTATAGCAGAAACCATACAAAACTTTAGAATGGTGTTTTCATGGCGGCTTTCCTATTTGATGTGAATATGGCTTTTTTCAAGACCTAGCCATGGGATCATTTTATACAGTAGCAGAATCGTCTCTGAGGTTTTAACATATGGTGGCCTTCATTCATGAGCTTATGAACATCAGATAGTTGGCTTAAAAAATGTACCTTGCATCTTGAAAGAACCTGATTTCAAGGGTCAAGTTAGCTCCTCAAAAAATATTTATTACAAAAAAATTGCCCTCTGTGTGCAATGTATTTCTTTAGACATATCCCAGGGATTCAAATGAGCAAACCTGAAGCTACTAGAGGAAAGAAAACAGGTAGTTTATTAGATTATTTTTAACAGGTGTCTGTGCTGAAATCTTGAAACAATAAAGCCTTTCTTCCCATTATCTTTTCTTATTTATAATACACATTTTTTTATTGAACAATGTCTCTGGAAATATGCAGAATCTCAAATATAGCTCAATGCAGGTCAAATATGTGAAAAATTTGGTTAATTTTAACCATGTGAAAAATAATGAAAGATTATTTTTCTCATTACGATGTTTCTTATTAGAAAAACACAAATGTACCTGAAGAAAGAGATTATTTTTTCCCATTCTAGAAAAATATATGTTTGTGGTACAAGATATTCAAATTTTATGAAAAAAACTTACTTATAATTATTAAAATAGGAACCACTGTTAGCACTTTGACATACCTTTACAGCTTTTCTGATGTAACTTTTAAAAATAGTTAGATGCCTAATTGGGTGTCCTGCTTTTTATCAGTGTTATTGATGCATGTACTATTTTTTAACAGCTATGCACGTGTTAACATGTGCACTTGATTCTACCAAATGAGCCAATTAAGATGGAAATTCAATTTATTTAGCTTGATATGGGTAAATTAGAATCATAAAAAAATGCTAAGTAAATTAATGTTTTGAAGGCTCATAAAAGAGCCAGCACTAGAAAAATACAAACAAACAAACATCTCATAAAGCAAGCAAACAAATAAAAGTCTTTGTCCTTGTAAAGGATGTGCTATTTAGATGGGAACAAATAATCCTGGGGAACTTAGTGTGTGCCAATTAAAGGTCAAGCTGAGTACACATTGTCTTTCATTCTTACCCTAAAGGACCCTTCTATATATCCAAGGGTAAAAGTCTCCCCAGGGAAGACACAGCTGCCTAGTCCCACCCAGGTTGGATCTAACCCCTTAGCGCTTCTCAAGAGCCTGAGAAACTTTGGAGTAGCTGTGGGGCCCAAGGGAGTGGGCCTGATGCACTGCAGGTGGGTAAACTGCAAGATCAGCAAACCTCTTTGATGCATGTCGCTCCAGGGCTTGGCATCCTTCAGGGAGTTACTTATTTGCTCTGTTATTATTTGGAATGACTAGAGAACAATTGGCTCGAGTTTAAAGTGAGTCAGATCAAATTTAGGTTTGACCACCACATCCCCAATCGCAGAGGAAGAGTGAAAGTCAAATGCATTTAGTATCTCTGCCAATACTGGGATTCCACCAACTTTGGCCTGAAGTGATTTTTAGCCTTTTTAAATTGCGGCTTTATTCTGATGGTTTGGGAATTACAGTTAGCCTTCTGATAGTTGATATCTGGGGATTTGAAGATGTACTCAAGGCTGTCATAAATGAATTTGCTTTGGAGAAGCGGACTAAAAGCAATTCAGCAGGAATAAGTGGGTAGATGTGGATTTCTACCAATTTTTCTCTAAACAGATCCACATTTCCTAAAAGCAGGCTAACTCTGTTGATTTCTAATGTCTCATCCAGTGGCCTTTTTTCACAAGACATTAAATGGAAGCCGTTTTTGTCAAAGGCAGCAAGACCAATAAGACCAAAGAAACAGCACTGGACTTGAACTGAGGCTTTAGAGAAAACATCCAAGAATCCAACAGATAGAAGGCCTATACCTGGAGAGAGGAACGTCAGACCTCATAGGAAATTCTATTAGATAGCATTGAGGCTTCTGCTGCTAAGGAGGAAGTACTGAGCATGCCATAGGATCCTTATGGCCTATCTGGTTGTGATGGTGCTCCTGAGGAGATTCCTCTCGGGTGGATTTGCCTTGTTTTCCACGTCTCCTCGGCTTCAGGTGCTTCTTGCCATGAGAGTCCTGTCAAGTCACTCCAGCTCTGTGGAGCAAACCTGGCCCTCTTCTTGTTCTTCTCAGAGGAAGTGTTTGATGACAAAGCAATATCTGTTGTTCTACTAAAGAGTTCCTTCCCAAAACAGGACCTGAAGGATCTTGGGTACAGAGCCCAGAGTTGGACAGTCTGGTCCCTGAAGCCAACTCTTCCATAAACCTTTCCTCTAATCCGTTATTTTCATTCATGTCCTCCCCACCTTTAGTGAGGGATCATGAAAGCAGGAGGCTGAAATACGCTTTTTGTAGACTGGAGCACATCAGGGTTTCTTCAGCCAGGGCTTTGCTGCACACATGCCTTCTAAATTTGGGGACTAGTTTTCTACCTTGATTGCTATTTGCTGTAATGTGTTATGTTCAACATTCTGTTTCAATTCAGAAAAAGTTTAGGTGGGGTATTTCTTTTCTTCTTCTTCTTACTTTTTCTTTTTTTTTTAAATATATATAGGGTCTTTCTCTGTTGCCCAGGCTGGAGTGCAGAGGCACGATTCTTTTGCTTCAGCCTCCCAAACAGCTGGGATTACAGGAGCACATCACCACACCTGTCTAATTTTTGTATTTTTAGTAGAGACGAGGTGTCAACATGTTGGCCAGGCTGGTCTTGAACTCCTGACCTCAGGTGGTCCACCCACCCCAGCCTCCCAAAGTGCTGGGATTACAGGTATAAGCCACTGCACCTGGCCAAATGGCATTATTTTTATTTGGAGGTTTCCACAGGAAACACTTCAATTGCTAATCTTGCATCACTGTCTTATATTTAAAGGAAGTCACTATATTAATTATGAGTTTCACGGGCTATGTTTCTTGTTGCTGAACCTCATTGTTTGTTCCCACAATTGTGTGGAACTCTTTCACTTTATCACTTCCTGAATAGGCATTGAGTATGAATATTCCTGAATATGGATTGAGTACCCACTATATGCCAGTTGCGTATAGTATGCCATCCATGCTTATTGTTGCATAGAATTGGAGTAACCTTTTACTAGTTTCTATTCCTCTCTTGTCCCATGTCTGGACCTTCAAAAACTCTGGCAAGAATTAATAGTAATCGGCTGCCCTAGTGCAAAATTGTGACATGAGTAATCATTTGCTTTGGTATCTCCAGCTTTTTTCTTCTTCTGTGTCCTTTGTACTTAGGGAATAGTTTCATCATCAGTGCTCAGGTACCTGGAGCCCAGTTCTTGCTTTGTCTGAAGGCATAGCTTGTCCTTACCTTCACCCTGAATGGTGGCATCCCTAACTTCCCTTGCTGTGCTCTGAGGACCCATGGCAATAAGTCAAAATCAAGACCTGCCAACACCTCTAAGACATTGTTCCTAGGAACTACCAAGAACAAGGAGACTTGCTCCTTTATCACCAGCTAGTTCTAGAAACCAAAGACCTTGCTTTCTGTTCTTATTATTTCTCATCATTTTAAAAAATTTCTCAGCACAATTCACCAGCGTTAATAATAGCTAATACTTATTGAGTGCTTTCTATATGGTGGGGAGCTCAATACTAGAACTTTACACTCAGTGCTGGATTAAATGCTTCCAACAACCCTCTGGGGTAAAGATGATTTTTATTGCTAAATGAGGGAACTCTGTCTCAGAACTAACTTGTCCAAGATCAAAACCTAGTAAAAAGTAGAATTGATCCTGTAGTCCAAATAGCTCTAACCACAAAATTCTTAAATGTCGTACTCTTCTACCTCCATTCCCCTATGCAATGTCAAGGGCCCAGTGAGCATTTGAAAAGATAATTTGGTTCACTATTCCTTTCTTCCCTCTAGCCAGTATCCAGGAATATTTCTTCACATTATGTCATTTGTTTCTACCTCCTTATGATCAAGAGAGTCCTGTGCCTTGGATAAGGAATGTGGCTGTTAGATGACCCTTCTTGATTGCATATGATTGCACATTGTTTCATTCTCATTGTTTTCTCAAACACCAGTTTGCCTGGTGTGGTATTTCAACATGTCTGCACCGAAGAAGGGGACAGGCAGGGGTACAAGCAGGAGGGTGTGTAGGAGCTGCTCAGTCTGTTTCTCCAGCCTGCTATCACCTGACTAAATTGTTTGTTGGATTGCTGTGTTCTCTCCCTAGGGGAGGCCACAGTGCTGGGTTTGTTTGTGTATGAGAGTCTCTGGCTTTGATTAGCGGCTAGCTCCAGTGCAGCTGAACATACAATAGGGACCAAAGGATGGGAAAAAAAAATCCTGCTACAGTTTCCCATTGGAAAGCATTCACTGTCAAACTTGGACATCCAGCGGTGGGACACAGATGAACAGAGGCTGGGAAAGGGTAGGTGATGGATTCTCCATGCCCTGCAGCCTGTTGTGTGTGATAGGTCATTCCTTTACATGAGCATAGAGCCTCTATTTCTTGAAAATGTCTTTTATGATTCAGGTTTGAGATTGGTATTGATGTAGTTTGACAAGGGGCAAAACCTGGAAAGCTGCAAAGCATGAAGGGACCCCAGGATTCCAAGAGCTAGGGCAAAAGCAGTAAAAATGATGCATCATCTTAAACGGCTAGTTACACAGTAAAAATTTTTAAAAAGGTCTTTAATCTGGCAGCATAGAAGAAGTTAAAAGAACGATAATTCTACAGCTGAAACAAGGAAATAAGACATTTTTCTTTTATAATATAGTCAGTGATTTTGTTACTACACTTCTAATTTTTATTTCTTCTCACTGAATTAAATATTGAATCTACAGCAAGTACCCACACCCATCATCCAGTAGCTGAATAACAAGGTGTCCACCTGAGGCCAAGAGCCTCCCATGTATCCTTAGTGGGCTGCTTCAGTTTTCAAGTATTTTTAATCAATAGAATATCTGTCTGAGACACTGGGCATGTTCCAACAAGACAGTGTCCATGATCCTGGCCTGCAACTAAGGATGATCTTCGTTGCATCCTCATAAAAGGGACAAAGTGGACTTAGAGCTAGAAAATCGAATATAAAATGAAATGATAAAAGAGTGGTTTGGTGTTTTTTTTTTTTTTCAGAGAAAGAAGACATTCTTGTGGTTTGGAGTGGAAAAGGGGGGCTGCATGGAGAGGATAGAATTTTATTTTCTTTTTCTTTTAGATATGGAGTCTTGCTATGTTGCTCAAGCTGGTCTTGGACTCCTGGCTTCAAGCAGTCCTCCTCCTCTCACATCCCAAAGTGGTGGGAAAGGGTAGGATTTTCAAAGGCAGAGTTGCATTGTGTGTGGCAGAAATACATGGGGAAAGCATCCTAGGTAACACATGAAGAAAGAGGAAAGCCCAAGGGATGATCCAAGGCAAGACCTCAGAGGCAGAAAACAGAGGGGCTTGATTTGTGCAGAGAGTGAGTGTCCAAGAGTGGAAGCAAGGGTTAGAAGAAAAATGTTAGGAATGACAGCAAGACCCTTCAAGTGAAAGCTAACCTGCCTGAATCATATTGAGTTAGACAGTAAGGAATCACTGAAAGTTCTCCACCACAGAGAAGAAAAGAATTGGTAAAAGTAAGGCATAAAAAGATTATTTTAAAAGAAGTAACAGTAACACATTAGAGATGGAGAGAATCAGTTAGGTTTTAAAAAGGAATGCTTTTGAGTACCACCCCTCACCCCAAGCCCTTGATCCTTTTGCATTCTGGAACTCCTGGGCATACTTCAATCCTTTGCTTAAATACCATCACCTCTGTGAAAATTTTATCTTTATTCCCCTAGTTAAAATGATTGCTTACCCCTTTCTCTGTTTCACAACTTTCTGTGGTTTTCCTTTTATAGTCATTCATTCATTCATTCAAAAATATGCAATGAAACAATGAGCTGGGCTCTATGTTAAGCATTTCTATGCAGAGGTGAATACGACACAGTCCTTGTTTTCAATTGGACAACCTAACTGGGAAGAGCAGGCAGGCACAAGAATAGCTAATCAGTGCAATTTCAGTGCAATTAAACTGGATATGCATTTGTGAAAACCCACTGGAGAGACATTTTAGTCAGGTGAAGGTGGATTCAGGGGAGGCTTCCAGGAGATAGAGTCTCCTGACTTGTGTTTAAAGATTAGAAAATATAAAGAAGAAAGTGTGAGTTCTGGTAGAGGCAATGGTGTGAATGCTTGCTCATTCTTGTCATTTAACAGTTACTTTAAATAACTATCACTCCCCACTTCACTATAGATCTTTTAGCCAATAGTTTATACAATAACAATGAATGAATAAATAAATGAATTGCTGATGCCTTGGTATAAGTAGATCGTTAAGATGAATTCTTTCTAGACACACCATGAGGTAAAATAAAGGCTGTCTGTAGTCTAGACATTATGATGGAAGGTGAATACATGAAGGGTGAGTAAAAAAATGAGAGGTTGAAACTGATCGATTTGGGAGAATATCAGTGCCATTGATAGAAAGAGGAAATCTAGAGGAAGAGCTGATTTGGGGCAAGAGAGTGTTCGAGGCCTGAAGGAGTTGTGGAGAAGCAGGGTTATCCTAAGAACTGAGCATGAAAGAGGTGCAGGCTCCTGAGGTCTCTCTGAACTGTGGACACGCTCAACGCCTGGGAGGCCTTTTAACAAGAAGTAGCCTCAGGCTTGTAGCACTTGGTAATTGGTGACTAGACTCCCATCTAAGCTGTAAGTTTCTAGTCTCATTACTATACCTTCCTCCTTCTGAGCATTCACACCATACTTTCACTAGGAAATGTGGTGAGACCATAATTAACAATTTTGTTTTCTGAGAACAATTTTTTTATTACTTTGCTTCTTATTTTAAATGTTCCTTGGATACATCAGCTTCCAAGAAAATTCTATAATCATGTCTAGACATTTCACATGCACATGGAATGGTTTGAGGCCATATCTTCCAACAGAGGCCAACTGGCCAAGGAGAGCCTTCTGTAATCTCAGTAACTGCGTTTTAGATTTGCACTGATTTGCTCATGCAGAGATACCGGCTCTTTCCTTGAAACTGCTCATTTTCCTATGCTCAAATGATTGACCTTCTGCCAATCGTGCATGGAGTCATTATTTTGGCAGCCAGTGGAAAATGTAGTTACTCATGAAACTCAACCCCAGGGTGATAGTGAAAGTCAGATTGCTATGGCTTGGTAAATATTGATTAAAATATGTGAAGAAAAACAAAATGCTGGGCTACTATCAGAGGCAGAAACAGTCTCTTATGCTCCTTGTTGAAAGGGCCCCTGTCCTGGGTGAGTGTTTTGTGATGGTGGCATTGCTTCTTGCTGTACATAGCACATTTTCTTCCACCACATGCCCTCCTAGGATGTGAAGACACTCCTTTCCTTTTCTGTATTTTCTTTATCCCACTCCAGGGATCCTTCTTCCTAGGGAGGGCAGAGTCAGGTGTAAATGGATCATTTTCAGTTTTCTTCCTTTAAATTATTTTTTCAGCTTTACTAAAATAAACGAACACTCGGGAAGTAAATATTGTCTGGTTTCCAATCCCCAATTTAATTGTCAGTAAGAAGAGGCAGGAAATGTCCTGGGGACAGAGATCAGACAAGATCTTTTCTAAGAAAGCCATTTAACACAGGGCATACTATATTTAATGTTGTTCCAGATTCAGATTTAGTCAGCAATTCCTGGTCCAGATAATTTGGGGCCTGGGAGGGTAAAATCTTGTAATTTCACTGAGACTTTGCCTTATCTGTTCCTTTGACCAATCAGAAAGCTTCTGCAGGATGAGTTTATTACAGTACAATTAGAACTCTTTTAACTGCAGCTGTCCCAACTGATATTTCATACTCTATTTCATACTCTGAAAAAATTCATACTCTGTTTTAGCTTTCCATTAACAGCTAACATCCATGTAATATTTTACTATTCACAAATTGCTTTCCTATATCTCATTTTTTCCTCTAAACAATTCCAGGATATCCTTTTTAGTATTATTACCCTCTCCATAGATGAGAAGAAGGAGGCTTTCAGAATGGAGACTTCTCCAAGATTTCTTCAAAACGGGAGTATGACGGTTGCCTCATTGACCTTACAGGATCTTTGGAGGGAATTATCATAGCCTGTGAAAGCATTTTGCCAATTTTTTTTTAAAGTTGGCATTTTGTTATTTTCTGTGTATAGATCATTTGACTTAAAACATCAACTAACACAATCATAGAACATTCTTTCTTAAAGAACACTTTACCTGTTCTTTAGAATCTAATGCGGCTGTGGTCTCAAAGTGCCCCATACTTCATCTATGAATCAGAGTTTTTAGGTGAGGGCTTAGGAAGGTTTTTTTTGTTCATTTCCTTTCCCTTTCTCCTTCCTTCCTTCTCTTCTCTTCTTTCTTTCTTTCTTTATTTCTTTTTCTTTCTTCTTTCTTTCTTTCTTCTTCTTTCTTTTCTTTCTCTCTCTCTTTCTTTCTTTCTTTATTTCTTTCTCTCTCTCTCTTTCTTTCCTCTTTTCTCTTTCTCCCTTTCTTTCTTTTCGACAGGGTCTCATTGTGCTGTCCAGGCTGCAGGGCAGTTGTTATTCAAGGCATAATCATTGCACACTACAGTTTTGAACTCCTGGGCTCAAGAGATCCTTCTTTCTCCACCTTCTGAGTAGCTGAGACTATAGGCATGCACCACAGTGCCCAACTTAAGAATGTTAATTTTTAGCAAGGCCACAGTACTACTTTCAGACACACTAAAGTTTGAGAACCATTTGATGTGTGTGTAATGTATTTGGCATATATCTCTTGAAAATAAGACTGAGTATGGCACTAGCAGTCTTCCAGAATTTGTTGGAATGTAATAAATTCTATGTTCTAGACCAGCCTATACAACTGGCTAATTTTGTATTAAAGCACCTGAATATTTCAGGCTTCTATTTCTTCATTTGTAAACAAGGGACCTACCCTAAAGGATCTCTAGTATCCCGCTAAATTCTTTGATCCAGTGTCTGTGTGCTTTGAGATTATGATCTGTGGATTCTCTTCTTCTCCCTTGGAATACTCTTCTGATTGTGTTTAAGTTGGTGGCCCTACAGCTTCAAGTTCACCTAAGAACTCATTAGAAATGCAACTTCTCAGCTACTATCCCAAACTCTGAGGGTGGGGCCAGCAACCGGGCCCTTTAATAAGCCCTCGTGGTGATTCTAACACATGATAAAGTTTGAGACCATTGAGATAATCCTGATTAGTAAATTCAAGCATATAACTACACAATTATGTTATTTTCTTAAACTTAGGCTATGGCTATGGCTATGACTAAATATCTTCTGCTGTGTGTCTCATAGGGAAAGACATTAAGAAAGCATAATCCTTCTTTGTTTTTAATATGTGACTTCCAAGGGTAAAAACTCAACTCTCCATGTTTTGAAAGTAGCTTCTCTCATACATTAAGGTATTCAGACATCATTTGAAAGTTTGGCAGAGAAATGAAGTTTTAAATTACTGACAGTCTTCACTTTACCATAGTAAAATTAATTCACACCAGTCCCCCAATAACAATAATTCACTAGAATATTAACTAAAAGTATATACAATACTTAAATGGCATAAATACAGATTTCACTGCTAGCTACTGTATCTACAAGTCACCACATACATAACAAATTTGCTTTATAGTGACCGGTCACATCCCTTCTTTCGCAGTCTATCTGTAATTGGTCACTGTGAATCTATTATTCACTTTAGGCACAGGCAGCAAAGCATGTACTTTTGGTGTCTCATCTCACAATGATAGATTCACAAGATATTTTTCAAAAATTGGTAATCCAAAGAAGAAATTGGCCAATAATGATGAACCTGCAGGCAAGAAATGAGAAATAATTTACCACCGAAAGTGAAACTCAAATAAAGCATAAATGGAGTTACAGAAGTAACAAGGTGGAAACATTGATGCTGCTGCCACTTGACAGACTCTCCATGTGCAGCCAAAGGCACTTAGTAAAGGCAAATTAGTAGTTATACATAAGGAAATATAATATGACTAAGGGGATGAAGCTGTCCCAGGGGAATTGTTGCTGGCAGTAATTCACTTTAATGGATTCTTGGATTTATTTTATGACACTGAAAAAGTGGAGAATAAAATGTTGGAAGCTAATCTAAATCTAATTAGATGTATGATGATTTGCCAAGGCATGAAAAAATGCTTATTCTGTATTGTAATGAGTAGTACAAGAAGAGGAAAACAAGCTGTTCTAATGACTCTTGATAAGCATTTTACAAAAACAAAACACTTTACATCTCAAATTTATAATGTTTTATGTGGCAATATTCTAGATAAATATCAGTTTTACTGTATTTTAATTTTTCTATACATTTATAAATAACAGAGTTTTTAATGATAGATCATAGGAAAAGCATAATTTTCCTATTGACAAAGTTGATCTTAAAACAAGGTCAGTTTTATGGTTCTAAACTACTATGAGTAGCAAGGACTGCCTGTCTTTCTCAAGTTTCAAATATAAACACTTTGAAAGCAAGTGTTTGTATTACTCCAGAACTCATATGCTACTCCTGAAAAATAACTATATGAAATAATATGTTTTATAGTTTTAAAATAGGCTATAGATGTCACCAGTTGAAAACATCCATCCATTTATTTCCTCAGTCAAATATTTATTGAATGCCACATATTATTCTTCTAAGCCCTGAAAGCACAGGAGTAAACACCTATTAGGTGCCTGCTTTCATTGAGCTTTCCTTCTCAATTAATGAGAAGCAAATAAGTGGCCAAATTTTCAGAAAATAATAAGGAAGAAAATAACAGGATAGTAAGATGGAAAGTGACTGTATGTGTGAAGGAAGGAGGGATGGTTCAGGAAGGAGGATGTCAGCAAGGCCTCTAAGCTTTAACCAAACATGTTTCTGTTCCTGGACTGAGATAAAATAACTGCTTCAGTGATTAAGTCCAAACTTCTTATTTTGTAATACAATCTATTTTTGAAGATTAAATAGTTATCAATATTAAATATATTGTTTTACGTATTCTAGTCAGGTACAGCCTATTTTAAGTAAAACAAATTCAAAAAACGAGTAATTAATTCATAAATAGAACATGAATTCTAGGCTATGATAACTTTCCACAATTTAAGCATTAAACAGTATTTTATTTTTGCTGATTACATATGTTTAGATCTGGAGCCACATATTTGAATTCCAAAGACTGTGGCCATAGCTCTTCTGAGAAATGATTATTAAATAGTGTTGGGACAAGAAGAAGAAACTATTTTCTGGTAGTGATTAAACAGAAGAAAAGCCACCCAGTTTTTAATTAACATCGAGCAAAAATCACATTGTTACAGAGTAATTATAAACCTACATAGAAAATATCTCTGAGCATCTATCATCTAAGAACTTGGCATCAATAATAAACACTATTAATGCCAGAAGAAATATTGCCACTAATTTTTCAATTAGCACATGAGCATGAATAAAGACACCGAATTACCTTTTTTAGGTGATGAAATACGAAATACGAGCTGTGAGAGGGAGAAATCAATATAAAAGATGTGCTTAAAAATGATATTAAAGCCAAAGAAAGATCCAAACCATATTTGGTTTAAAGGATTTTATTCTTTTCAAAACAAACATCTCTTTGATTCTTAGCCAAGCTGTGAGCAGGTATAAAGCCTTCCAGTAAGCCAGTTTGACAAATGGTATTAACCTTAGAGTTCAGAGGAGAGAGAATGTGGTGAACATGCAGGGTCTTTGCTTGTTTAGCTGTGCGTGTGTTATATAATTCAGTACCGCCCAGAGCATGAAAACAAGCTTGGCAATAGTAAGGGAGCCCTAATAGCTGCTGAGTCGTTTCCTTCACTGTCCATTAGCCTGAATGCTCTGAATGGGACACCTGTGGACACAAAGTACATTGTTGAATATTCATTGTAGAGCCACAGCACAGTTGACCTCAAAGCTTACTTTGAGTCTGTGAAAAATAAAGCCAGAAGTTGTAACACAGAGGGTTCTTCCAATCCCAGCTTGCGCTGCAGATGAATAACCACCATATGAAGACGTGTGAAGAGGAATGACAAGGTGTCCTGTGGGGCAGGTTGACAATGAGCTGCAGGACCAGAGAAGGCAGAGCACGTTTCCATCAGGCAACTGCTGTTAGGAATAAAATTCAATTGACAAGCCAGTGTCAGAAAATCAAGAGAAAGCATATAATGCAAACTTGGAGAAAAAAAAATCCCCAAACCTATAGTGTTAAAAAAGTTCATTTTTCTCGGCCGGGTGTGGTGGCTCACCCCTGTAATCCCAACACTTTGTGAGGCCCAGGTGGTCAGATTGCCTGATCTCAGGAGTTTGAGACCAGCTTGGGCAACACCGTGAAACTCTGTGTCTACTAAAACATAAAAAATTAGCCAGTGTGGTGGCGTGCGCCTGTAGTCCTGGCTACTCGGGAGGCTGAGGCAAGGGAATGTCTTGAACCCGGGAGGCAAAGATGCAATGAGACGAGATCGCGCCATGGCACTCCAGCCTGGGCGACAGAGTGAGACTCCATCTAAAAAGGAAAAGTTCATTTTTCAGTATTTGGAGTCCTTTTTAATAAAAATAACTCTAAATTTTGCTTTAGTTCTCTTTCTCCTATCTAAACACCTTCCCAGGGAATTTTTCCCGCTTTTTATTTCTGTCAAAAATAGCTTTAAGTTTGCCATGGAGCAAAAGTCCTCCAATTTGTGTAATAAATACAAGTCACTACATATTTATTTGTGCAAGGAAGAGTATTAAACTCTAAGAGGAAAACACAGTGCTAAATTTCCTAGAAGTGCGAAATAATCCAGTTATAGTTGCGTTACAGAAGCTAGGCTAGTTAGAAAATGTAGTCTTCATTTTAAAGTTGACACCAAAATGTTCTGCTTTAGAGAAAGATTTTATAGTTCCATGTGTGGCTCTAATTCTTTTCATCGGGAAGGTAAGAAATAAGTCTGAGGATTGGGAAGAGGGAGTGCATGTGAGTGTGTGGGTGAATTGTGGTGAAAGATGTGTAGAAACAGAAAAAAATTAGAAGACTGTTTAATTCTCCCGTGGTATAAAGCTATAAAATAATAATCATACAATTGAGGATGCTCAATGACTGTCATTTAAATATAAATGCATGCATTTATGACTTACAAACTAGCAGATACATATTGTGCAAGGGAATTTTGGAACTAGAAAGAGACAGAGATTTGTTTTCTGCCTCTTTTTTTGAGTTGGAGTCTCACTCCGTCACCCAGGCTGTAGTGCAGTGGTGTGATTTCTGCTCACTGCAACCTCTACCTCCAGGTTCAAGTGATTCTCCTGCCTCAGCCTCCCAAGTATCTGGAATTACAGGCATATGCCCACACACCCAGCTAATTTTTGTATTTTTAGTGGAGGCGGGGTTTCACCATGTTGGTCAGGCTGGTCTCGAACTCCTGACCTCGTGATCCTCCCGCCTTAGCCTCCCAAAGTACTGGGATTACAGACGTGGTTTTCTGCCTTTTTGAATGTCATGGGAACACAGACATGCAGACATGCGGCTTCTTAATTATTGGAATATGTGTGGAAGGAACTACTTAGAAGTATTGAATATGGACTGAAAAGCTGACCTAGACCACGTAAGACTCCCTTTGGCCCTGGGTTGTTACACTATAAGCTACTTGAATGCTATCTTAAATGTACAAAACCATAATCTCAAGGAGTCCCTGCAAAGCTGTATGAAGCTGGAGTGCAGACACCCGCCCAGCCCATTCTGGCAAAAGTACACTGGTCTTGCCCCCAGCTTCTGGGTCTCCAAGTCGTGTCAATTTGTCCTGCTTCTCATCGGTACGGGTTTGCACACCCTTTGTGGACACAGAGAGACATTCTGAAATCCAGATAAAATGGAAAACAAAACCCCATGGGGAGACATCCTGGGTTTTCCATTTTAATGACTATAGAGGAAGCTGAATGACCAAAAAAAGGCCTGCCACCTGAACAAGCAGGACTGTGGCCTTGGTGAAATGACAAGGAGATGTTTGCTTTCAGCTTCTTGGAGTGCCTTGATTCAACTTCAAGTTTTAAGGAATGACTCCCCAAAGAACTCCCTCAAAGAAAGGTTGTGGGTATTAAAGTAATGCCCTCTTTGGAGACTTAAGCTTTCTGAGAACAAATGGAAGAAAGTAAAAGATAACTCTTTGTAATATCTCGTATTTTCCAAGCCAGAGACTGATAAATGCTTTAGGAGTATGTCTCGATTCGTTCTCACAAGAATTCTGTAAAGTGTGGTAACTAATTAATCCAATTTTATAGATGAGGAAATCGAGGCTGAGGGATGTTAAATAAACTGCAGAAGGCCTTTGGGTTTCAAATACAAACGCTGTGAAAACAATTATTTCTTATTACTCCAGAACTCAAGTAGTCAGCGATTATGCAATATCTACTGAATTAGAGCTTGGGTCTTTTTAGGTCAACTGATGGATAAAGTAGAGAGAAAGATAATAGATCAGCAAAAAGTATCCCTGCAGAAATTTAAAAAGGAAGAGACATGACAGTAATCACTAAAATGCCAGAAAGCAGACAAAGAAACTTGGTGTTGGTGATGGTGGTGGATCAGGAGAGTTTATTCTACTTATTGAGGGCAATGCTTACTGCTTTTACATACCTTATCTCACTTGAGGTACTACTATTCCATTATACAATTAAGGAAACTGAGGCCTCAGGCAGGTAAAGTAGATTTCTCAATGATTTCAGCCAGTAATTAGCAAAGGCTAGATTTGAACTGAGGTTGTCTGACTCCAAAATCAATGTCATGTTTACAGCTTCACAGTGAGTGAAGGCAGACACCTGGAAAGATGGGGGAGGAAGATCACATCATTCAGATAAGGCCTGTCGTCATGTGTTCATTCACGTTTCTATTTGCAGCACACACATTTACTTGTCTCATCTTTCAAAGTCCTGGAAAGAGAAAGTTAAGTGAAACTTAGAGCCTGCCATTTGTTTTCTTCAAATTACATATGACACGTACAAAGTATATAAAAAAAGTTAATATTTAATGCGGAGCCACAGATGATAAAATGCTATATGAAAGAATCTATAGGATTCTACCTGACTTTTCTGCTCTTTGAAGTCTCTGGAATTGCTGAGGTTACAATTAGGGCCAGCATGAAAGAAATGAAGTGCTGAAATACTTGGTTCATTCACAGCCTTTTCTCCAATGCGGTCTCTGCCAGTAGATTACTCTTTTATTTATTTATTTTTAAGATGAGTCTCACTCTGTTGCCCAGGCTGGAGTGCAGTGGTGTGATCTCAGCTCACTGCAACCTCTGCCTCCCAGGTTCAAGCTCCTGCCTCAGCCTCCCAAGTAGCTGGGATTACAGGCATGTACCACCATGCTTGGCTGTTTTTTTTAATTTTTAGCAGAGACAGGGTTTCACTATGTTGTTCAGGCTGGTCTTGAACTCCTGGCCTCAAGTGAACTGACTGCCTCAGCCTCCCAAAGTGCTGAGACTGTAGTCCTGAACCACTGTGGCTGGCTGTAATTACTATTGTGAAGAAATGTTCAAGTCTATCTTGTCTAGAAAATCTTCTTTTAGCCCTCCAGCCTACCTGGCCACCCACTCCTTGAACTCCCAGGGTACATACTCATCTTGACCATTGCTCACCTGTCCTTGATCACTCATGCCTCAGTTGATGCATCTTCCTGCGAAGACTATAAACTATAGTCTTCCTGCGAAGACTATAAACTATAAACTATAAACTATAATATTTGAGACTATAAACTATAATATTCCCCCACCCCCTGAAAAAGAAAACCAAAGTCCTCTACAAGGCAGTATTGTTTACATATTGAATGCCCTACATGTAATTATTATTTAAGTACAGAAATCTTTCCAGAAGGCCCTATACAACTCAGAGACAGAAAGAAAATAAAGACATGATGACCCATCAAAGCATTTGTTAATGTAGGACTAGAACATTTTACAGTTTCTGAGATGGAAAGGAACCCAGTAAAGTTCCAAAGTCTATAGGATTTCCCAAAGATGGCATTCCCATGTATGTGGTCAGGAGATGTGAGGTATAGGGGTTGCCACATGGGGGATCTCTGGGGTTCCTCCCACACTCTTTACCAACATACTCACTCATTGCTTGGTTAGAAAATTTAAAGAAGCCATTATGATTTTGGAGGTGCTTTTGGCATTTATAAAATTATTGATATTAAAATTTAACTTTCACTAACCACATGGGAAAAAAACCTAAAAATCACGTTCTAATTTCTGCACCGAGGACACCAAAAGGTGGAATGAAGAAAGCCCCCCATAGCTGGAGGCAACTCTCAGGAGCAGAGGAAGCAGAGTCTGAATCTGCATGGCCAGCCTCTGCTCTCCCTGACTCACCCAGGCCAATTTTCATCAGGCCTGACATATGGAGTGATGGATTCACTACCACAGCCTCAGAAACCCTCTAGGTGACTGATGTAATTTCTGATTAAGATTGCATGTATTTGTAGACGTGAGAGAGAGAGAGAGGGAGAGAAAGAAAGAGACCACCAACCTGAGAGGAACCCCACCTCCAATGGAGAGGCCGGGCTTGGGGACAGACAAAGCAGTTAATTGTGAGCAGTTCCACTAAGGGGCCTGGGAAACTCCAGCATTGATGGGTGGCTGTGACCCATGTGGCACTGGCGCCGCTGCCTTGCATATTTCCACATCCTAGACAGTCAAACACCTGGGTTACCTCACGAGTGCAGCCCTGTTCTTAGAGATTTATGATGTTCGCCAAACCTGGCAGCTGGCTAATGTGCTGGAAAGGTAATGCTCTGACAGCCCAGTCTGCAACCCAATGCTCCCCAGGAGGGCTTTCCTCTCCTGCTTATGCTCTTGCTGAATTGCCCAGCCATTTTCTGCAGAAAGAAAAGTAATCTCCACTCTCTTTTGGGACTGCTTGAACCTCTGGCGTCTGACATGGGTCATTTTTGAAATCTGCCCCCTCCTGTTTGAAAGGCATGAGGCCCCTGTTATTAATGAAAGGTGACCTTGGCCTGCCTTTGTAAAGTTCTCTTCCATTACATCACTTGACAGATGCAATCATGAAAAATGCTCCACTCTGAATTTCTCAGGAACACTTGTTAGTCCTCCAGAGAGACTTTCTTGAAAGATTTGTGTTGCCTGAATATGGACAGTGCCCTCAAGATCAAAATTCTAGGGGTAGAAAATGAAGTGTAGGGTTTGCGTCTTGCTCCAAGTTTGCACAGAAATGAGTGGAGAGACTGAGAATGGAGCTGAGGCAGTTTGAGTTCAGGATCCTCAGAATTTCGATTTCTAACAAGTTCCCAAGTGACGGTGATACTGATCGCCTGGGAAAAGTATTTCAGACCTGAAGAGAGAATCTTCGATCAGCTGCCTTGAGAGTAACAAAGGTCTTAAGAGATTATGCTATTCAATGATTTACTGATTATATTCAGTGGGACCTGAGGATTCTGAAGAGGTGTCTCAGGGAAAGTGCAGCAGGCAAGAGGAGATCCCCCAGCTGGCACAAGAAATGATCAGAGCAGATATTTTTATCAATTGTATATTTTGGAGTGTTAGATATGGTTTTATTTGATAGAAGGTTTTTAATCAAGCAGAGTCCATTTGATTTTCAGTATGCAAATGCAGAGGCAGAGGCGGAGAGTTAGGATCACAGAACTGCATACTTCAGCCATCCCAGTGTGTATATCAGCTCTGCCGTGGGATGCTTTTACTACATTCTCTTTTCTCAGCTCCAAAACCCCCTTCTATACTCTGCCCTGGAGTGCTGGGAACATGACCCTGCAGAGTACATTTCTGTTTCTCAGTTGGCTCCACAGCAGGCTGTCAGTAAGGCCTGTGAGAGGGAAACTCAGAGTCACTAGGTGGTTTAAGATCTTGGGTGTTAGAATCCAGCTAGATTTCCCCTTTCCACATTTCAGGAGCTCCCTTTGCAAACAATGTCCTAACTTGCACACGAGAGAATTGGTGAAACTGATTTCAACTTAATTTGTATTCTACAGCACATGTACTTAAATGCTGTGCTTACTGTTCAATAAAACCAGCCCAGAGATTAGAAGAGATGAGATTCATTTAAGGCTACCACATTAGTCCTTATCTGTGATTTGTGATAAGAATTTAGACTTGAGCTTGCACTGCTTTTTTTTTTTTTCTTTTTTGTAAGTTCTGGGATATTCAGAAGAATCCATCCCTCACCACAGTCCTCATAGTCATTATTACTTCCATAATGGTCAAGGACAGCAGCCATCTGGGCTCTAAAGGCGCTTTCTTCAGCTGGCAATTTATCACAATCAACCACAGGTGTTTATTTGATTTATGGTGATACCATTGCGTGGCATAATTATTAGCATCCTCTTTTGCATTGGCAAGGAGCCCATCACCGTTCAAGCCCAAGAACAGAGCCACACCAATCCCTCTATCCCATCTATGAGAGTCTGATTCTTGACCTTTTGCCAGCTACCAATTTCTAGGTGTCAGGTTCAGCCAAGAAATAAACCACATCAATTATTTTAACAGAGAGAATGAACATGAATAATAGTTAACAATGTCTAAAGTTATTAATGATGCAACTGAAATAAAATATGGAGGAATCATCTAGTATCACAAAGCAGCATGCAGAAGGCTGGGTTTGGACCTGAGAGATAATACCATAAGAATAGGCACAATGTATACTGCACATCTGTGTATACGATTTCCCTTGACTTCTAAGCCCATCCAGTCTCCTGAGATTCTGTGTTGTTGCAGCACTTTTCACATCCTTCTGCCATATAGACTTTGTATTACACACATTTTTATATATATCTACCTTCCATCAATTGGTGGTACCTCATTGGTGATCTTATTCATCTTTGCCATATGCCCTAGTACATGGAAGAAAATAGGTTAATACACACAGAAAAGAATAATGATCCATGATACTACTAAAGCCACTTTAATGAATTGAATACTCAAAGTATGCCATATTCTGGAGTGCCTGTCTTGGGATTGTGTCTTTTAGGGTACTATATAGCCTCCTGGAAATTTTAGCAATGTTTCATAGTTTAACACTGAGCCACAGTGATTCTAAAAATAGGTATTTTCTTCTGCCATCTAATGAGATTTAGTCCCACTCATCCCTCAGCAGCTGAATAATAGAATTATAGATGAAAATATAATAAATAATACATGATTAAAAATAAAATAAAGTAGGTGAGACTATCTTCTCCTTTCCAAGTGTGATTTCTCAGACTCTTCTCATAAACCAGGACCTGATGGAAAAAGACTGAATAATAAACCTACATCTGGCATAGTCCAGTTTGTCTGTGTATGGTGAACATCCAATTCTGAGGAAATATTAAATTCCAAGAAGGTATAGGTTCTTTTGAATTCCTAAGTGGCTTAAATGAAGCTTCTCAGTACAACAGATAGGGTATCTGTAGTACATTTGCTTTTATAACCTTGTAGGAGATAAGAGAGGACCTTGTCTCATGATTTTCAGATTAGTTACTTGTGTGAACTGAAATTTAAAAATCTTAGTGTGAATTTATTTATTTAATCCTTTGATAATTATGCAAGCCTTGGCTGGGAGCAGAATTTGACAATAAGGGGAATAATGAGTATAGGTCAGTTTTTTAAAGTTATAAACAATAAAATTTCCTCTAGCTATTATAGTTTAAACAGAGAGAGATTGATTAAGGGGGAGAGCTAGCTCTCACAGTTCTGGGAGAGCTGAATGAATACATTCAAAGCTGGACTTCTGGGAATAGCTCCTAAAAACACACTACAGAGCCACAGTCCTCACCTGCAAGCCAGATGCCACACACCGTACTTCTGTCCCCTCATGACTCAGTTCTGTTATGAACGCATCTGACGGGCAATTCCCTAAGTCATCTCCAAAATAGTTGTGAGTTAAGCTGGGAAATGTAGTTGTTACTGCTTTTTAAAAGTTTGTTTTGTTTTCTGCTTTTGGTTTTCCCTTTCTGCTTGCTGGAAGAGAGTTGGAGTGGATATTGAGCAAGACAAGACTTGATGTATACTTGGAGGCAGGGAAGTCACATGGCTCTCAGTGAAATGTCTCTTTGGAGACACATATGGGGAGTGAGGGCTGCCAACAGGGCTCAGTTTCAACAAGATGGGTGAGGGAGGGGGAACCCGAAGGGAGATAAAGAAGTCTACTAAAAAACTTGTGGGAAGCACCCAGAAGTACTTTGTAACAATGCCACATTATAAATAACATCTGGCAGAGTATATAAAATATTAAATATCACAGCAAAAATTATTTTACAGTTTTCATTACATTCAGTCCTCTTTTTCATTTGATTATCACAAGAATACTGTGTGACAGGTAAAGAGTAGTAAATTGGTTTGAATTGTTTTAATATTACCTGATTCATTCATTATCCAATTTTTATGTTTTAGACATTTGTTATATAGGTAACTTATTTTACACTGGAGTGTAACTTTATCAGAAATTTAAGAGTTTTCATTTTAAAAAGTGGTATTTTCTAGCCTTTTTATTATTTTACTTTTTTGTCTGCTCTTGGACCAGGTGTTGAAAATCTCTCCAGTGGTTAATAGCTTCACATTTTTTAATAAATATGAGAGAGGGGTGAAGGAGTGGTTAAAAAAATTAAATGGCAACAATTTTCCAAAAGATAGCTGAGAAAGTGTGGCTCAGAACGTGTGGAGACTGCAGGTAAGCATCAGGTGAAGGAAGCGAACAGCCAAAATAAACCGCCCTAAATGTCAGCAGGCATAGTGCATCTTTGAGCATCTTTGATTTCTCATCTTAGTAGGCACCTGCTGCTTAGTTCCTTGTCTCTTTCACCTGCTGTCTGTCACTGGTAGGAAAGCAAGTAAAGCGCCCTGAAGCAAAGCTGTTCTAAGAAATGTGTACTGTGGAAACTCCCAGAAGAGAAATGGATGGATTCATTTGACTGCCTCGTTGCTGCACAGCCTAATTTATATTCATTTGCACTGGAGAATGATTACAACTGTATAATTAAAAAATTGGCTTTGCTATTGGCACTCAAAATTGACAATAATTAATATCTTGTCCTTTAAATGGGGAGATATCACAGTTCTCTCATTGGCAATGTCAGTAGGATTTATGGATTCCTTAGGGATTAGGAGTTGACACTTCTATTTTAAAACCAAGTCCATCTACCTTTGTATGACATGGCACATTGATGATACACAAGCATACCTCATTCTGTTGGGCTTTGCTTAATTGTGCTTCTCAGATATTGCATATTTTACACATGGAAGATTTGTGGTAACCCTGCATTCCGCAAGTCTATCAGCACCATTTTCCGATAGCATGTGCTCACTTGTGTCTCTGTGTCATATTTTCGTGATTTATACTCTATTTCAAATTTTAAAATTATTTTTATTATTATTGTTATGTCCTTCTCTGTGATCAGTGATCTTTGATGTTACTGTTGTAATTGTTTTGGGGTATCATTAACTGCACCCATATAAGATGGCGAACTTCAAATAGATAAATGTTTGTCTGTGTTCTGATGATAGGTCATTTCCCTGTCTGTCTTCCTCTTATTGGGCCCCCTTATTTGCTGAGAGACAATAATACTGAAATTAGGCCAACTATACTAAAAAGAAAAAAATTACTCCAACTAGTAACCTGTCAATGAGACAATGGCCTCCAAGTGTTCAAATAAAAGGAAGAGTTGAATGTCTCTCCTTTTAAATTAAAAGCTAGAAATGACTACTCCTAGTGAAGAAGGGCATATCAAAAGCCAAGACAGACCAAAAGCAAGGTGTTTTGTGCCAAACAGCCAAATTGTGAATGCAAAGGAAAGGTGCTTGAAGGAGATTAAAAGTGCTACTCCAGTAAATACACGAATGAAAGCAAAATAGCCTAATTGCTGACATGGAGAAAGTTTGAGTGGTCTGGATACAAGATCAAACCAATCAGAACATTGGTTTAATACAAAGCCTAATTCAGAGAAAGGAGCATTGTTTTAATCCAAAGCCTAATTCAGAGAAAGGCCTTAACTCTCTTCAATTCTTTTTTTTTTTTTTTTTTGAAACAGAGTCTCCCTCTGTCGCCCAGGCTGAAGTGCAGAGGTGCAATCTCAGCTCACTGCAACCTCTGCCTCCCAGGGTCAAGCAATTCTTCTGCCTCAGCCTCCTGCATAGCTGGGATTACAGGTATGCACTACCATGCCCAGCTGAGTTTTGTATTTTTAGTAGAGAGGAGGTTTTGCCATATTGGCCAGTTTGTTTTCAAACTTCTGGCATCAAGTGATCCATCCACCTTGGCCTCCCAAGGTGCTGGGATTACAGGCATGAGACACTGTGCCTGACCTTTTCGATTTTATGAAGGCAGAGAGAAAAGAGAAGAAGCTGCAGAAGAAAAGTTTTAAGCCAGGAGAGAGTGGTTCATGAGGTTTAAGGAAAGTAACCATCTCCCTAATATAAAAGTGTAAGGTGAAACAGCAAATGCTGTTGTAGAAGCTGCAGCAAGTTATCCAGAAGAAACAGCTAAGATCATTGATAAAGGTGGCTACACTAAATAACACATTTCCTGTGTAGATGAAACAGACTTCTATTAGATGTCATCTAGCACTTTTATACCTAGAGAGCGGTCAATGCCTGGCTTCAAAGCTTCAAAGGACAGGCTGACTCTCCTGTTAGGGGCTAATGCAGCTGGTAACTTGAAGTTGAAGCCAATGCTCACTGTCCATTCTGAAAATACTAGAGCCCTTAAGAATTATGCTGAACCTACTCTCCCTGTGCTCCATCAAGGAAACAATAAGGCCTGGATGACTGCACATCTGTTTACAGCATGGTTTACTGAATATTTTTAACTCACTGTTGAGATCCACTACTCAGAAAAAAATATCCCCATCAAAATATTATTGCTCATTGATGATGCACCTGGTCACCCAAGAGCTCTGATGGAGGTGTATCAGGATTTTATTAATGTTTCCATGGCTGCTAATACAACATTCATTCTGCAGCCCATGGATCAAAGGATCATTTCAACTTTCAAATTATATGTAAGAAATACATTTTGTAAGGCCATAGCTGCCATAGATAGTGATTCCTCTGATGGATCTGGGCCAAGTAAATTTAAAACAGAAGGAAAGCATTCATCATTCTAGATGCCACTAAAAACATTCATGATTCATAGGAGGAGGTCAAAATAACATTAGCAAAACTTTGGAAAAAGTGGATTCCAAACCTCAGGAATAACTTTAAGGAGCTTAGGACTTCAGTGGAGGAAGCAACTGCAGATGTGGTGGAGATAACAAGAGAACCAGAATTAGAAGTGGAGCCTGAAAATATTGCTGAATTGCTGTAATCTCATGATCAAACTTGAACAGATGAGGAATTCCTTCTTTTTTTTTAAATTGTATTTTAGGTTTTGGGGTACATGTGAAGAACATGCAAGATTGTTGCATAGGTACACACATGGCAGTGTGATGTGCTGCCTTCCTCCCCATCGCCTATATCTGGCATTTCTCCCCATGCTATCTCTCCCCAACTCCCCACTCC
>CAUYQU010063335.1:0-47041 GCA_963574635.1 Cheracebus regulus | reverse complement strand
TCCTATTTCTCCACATCCTCTCCAGCATCTGTTGTCTCCAGATTTTTTAATGATCGCCATTCTAACTGGTGTGAGATGGTATCTCAATGTGGTTTTGATTTGCATTTCTCTAATGACCAGTGATGATGAGCATGTTTTCATGTTTGTAGGCCTCATATATGTTTTTGTTTTTTGAAAAGTGTCTGTTCATATCCTTTGCCCACTTTTAAATAGGTTTCTTTGTTTTTTTCTTGTAAATTTGCTTTAGTTCTTTGTAGATTTTGAATATTAGCCCTTTGCCAGATGGGTAGATTGCAACAAATTTTTCCCATTCTGTTAGTTGCCAGTTCACACTAATGATTGTTTCTTTTGCTGTGCAGAAACTCTTAAGTTTAATTAGATCCCATTTGTCTATTTTGGCTTTTGTTGCCAATGCTTTTGGCATTTTGGTCATGAAGTCCTTGCCTACGCCCATGTCCTGAATGGTTTTGCCTAGATTTTCTTCTAGAGTTTTTATGGTGTTAGGTCTTATGTTTAAGTCTTTAGTCCACCTGGAGTTAATTTTAGTGTAAGGTGTCAGGAAGAGGTCCAGTTTCTGCTTTCTGCACATGGCTAGCCAGTTTTCCCAACACCATTTATTAAACAGGGAATCCTTTCCCCATTGCTTGTTTTTGTCAGGTTTGTGCTGTAGAGTGTGACATTGCCTCCGAGGCCTCTGTTCTCTTCCATTGTTCTATATCCCTATTTTGGTACCCATACCATGCTGTTTTGACTACTGTAGCCTTGTATTATAGTTTGAAGTCAGGTAACTTGATGCCTCCAGCTTTGTTCTTTTTGCTTAGTATTATCTTGGCTATGTGGGCTCTCTTTTGGTTCCATGTGAAGTTTAAAGTGGTTTTTTCCAGTTCTGTGTAGAAGGTCAATGGCAGTTTAATGGGAATAGTGTTGAATCTATAAATCACTTTGGGCAGTATGGCCATTTTAACAATATTGATTCTTCCTAACCATGAGCATAGAATGTTTTTCCATCTGTTTGTGTCCTCTCATACTTCCTTGAGCAGTGTTTCATAGTTCTCCTTAAATAAGTCCTTTTCATCCTTTGTTAGTTGTATTGCTAGGTATTTTATTCTCTTTGTAGCAATTCTGAATGGGAGTTCCCTCTTGATTTGGCTCTCTGTTAGTCTGTTATTGTATAGGAATGCTTGTGATTTCTGCACATTGATTTTGTATCCTGAGATTTTGCTGAAGTTGCTTATCAGTTTAAGGAGATTTGGGGCTGAGGTGATGGGGTCTTCTAAATATACAATCATGTTGTCTGCAAATAGAGACAATTTGATTTCTCTTTTTCTAATTGAATACTTTTTATTTCTTTTTCTTGCCTGATTGCTCTGGCTAGAACTTCCAAAACTATATTGAATAGGAGTGATGAGAGAGGGCATCCTTATCTAGTGCCAGATTTCAAAGGGAATGCTTCCAGTTTTTGTCCATTCAGTACGCTATTGGCTGTGGGTTTGCCATAAATAGCTTTTATTATTTTGAGGCACATTCCATCAATAACTAGTTTATTGAAAGTTTTTAGCATAAAGGGCTGTTCAATTTTGTCAAAGGCCTTCTCTGCATCTATTGAGATAATCATGTGGTTTTCATCTTTGGTTCTGCTTATACGATGGATTACGTTTATAGACTTGCGTATGTTGAACCAGCCTTGCATTCCCAAGATGAAGCCTACTTGACTGTGATGAATACACTTTTTGATGTGCTGTTGTATTCAGCTTGCCAGTATTTTATTGAAGATTTTTGCATCTGTGTTCATCATAGATGTTAGCCAGACGTTTTCTTTTTGAGTTGAGTCTCTGCTGGGTTTTGGTATCAGGATAACGTTGGTCTCATAAAATGAGTTAGAGAGGATACCCTCTTTATGTATTGTTTGAATAGTTTCGGAAGGAATGGTACCAGCTCCTCTTTGTACGTCTGATAGAATTTGGCTGTGAACCCATCTGGACCTGGACTTTTTTTGGTTGGTAGGCTATTAATTTCTGCCTCAACTTCAGCCCTTGTTATTGGTCTATTTAGGGTTTCAATTTCTTCCTGGTTTAGTTCTGGGAAGGTGAAACTGTCCAGGAATTTATCAATTTCTTCCAGATTTACTGCATTGTGTGTATAGAATTGTTTGTAGTAATCTCCGATGGTAATTTGTATTTCTGTGGGATTGATGGTGATATCCCCTTCATCATTTTTTATTGCATCTATTTGGTTCTTTTCTCTTTTCTTTCTTATTTCTCTGGCTAGCAGACTAATTTTGTTGATCTTTTCTATTTTCCTAAAAGATCTATTTTGTTGATCTTTTCAAAAAAGCAGCTCCTGGATTTATTGATATTTTGAAGGGTTTTTTTGTGTCTCTATCTCCTTTAGTTTTGCTCTGATCTTAGTTATTTCTTGTGTTCAGCTAGCTTTTGAGATTTTTTTTATTCTGCTCCTCTAGCTCTTTCAATTTTGATGATAGGTTGTCAATTTTAGATCTTTCATCACTTCTCATGTGGGCATTTATTGCTATAAATTTCCCTCTAGACACTGCTTTAAATGTGTATATCTTCTTTCGAGAATTGTCTATTTATGTCCTTTGCCCCCTTTTTTGTGAGATTATTGGTTTTTTTTCCCTTGCTGATTTGTTTGAGTTCCTTTTTGATTCTGTGTATTAATCTTTGTTGAATGAATAGTTTGTGAATATTTTCTCCCATTCTATGGATTGTCTGTTTACTCTGCTGACCATTTTCTTTGTTGTACAGAAGCTTTTTGGTTTAATTAGGTCCCATTTATTTCGTTATTTTGTTGCATTTGGTTTTGGGGTCTTGGTCATAAATTATTTGCCTAATCTCATGTCTAGAATAACTTTTCTGATGTTATATTCTAGAATTTTTAAGGTTTTTGGTCTTAGATTTTAGTCTTTGATTTGTATTAAGTTGATTTTTTTATAAGGTGAGAGATAGGGATCCAGTTTCATCCTTCTACAGGTGGCTTGCCAGTTTCCCCAACACCCTTTGTTGAACAGGGTATCCCTCCCGAATTTATGTTTTCATATAATTTGTCAAAGACCAGTTGGTTGTAAGTATTCTTTATTTCTGAGTTCGCTATTCTGTTCTATTGGTCTATGTGCCTATTTTTATACCTGAACTATACTATTTTAGTAACTATAGCCTTGTAATATAATTTGAAGTCAGGTAATGTGACACTTTCATATTTGTTTTTGTTGCTTAGGATTGCTTTGGCTATGAAGGCTGTTTTTTTTTTGGTTCCATATGAATTTTAGGATTATTTTTTCTAGTTCTGTGAAGAATGATGGTAGTATTTTGATGTGAATTGCATTGAATCTGTAGATTGTTTTCAATAGTATGATCATTTTCACAATATTGATTCTTTCCATCCATGAGCATGGGATGTGTTTCCATTTGTGTCATTTATAATTTCTTTCAGCTGTTGTTACAGTTTGTTAACAGCTTTCTATGTCATGTCTTTTTCCTATCAAATTTCCACATCACCACAGGGAGACTTGTCTATTTACTAGAAACTCCCTCCCTCTTCAGTATAGTGTTTCACAAACCATTGCTTTCCAGATAAAACTAAAAGTTAAATTCATAACATGTTAAGCATGTTCTCAGTAATGTAGTTCCCCAGAGTATTTCTAATGTCATCTCTTACTAATCAATGCACCTCTCTCTCTATTTAGACATTGAATGTTTCCTTCAAGTTTTTTTTGTTGTTGTTCATTTGTTTTTTCTTGATCACTAGAGGCTCAAACTCCTGGACACAAGCACTCCTCCTGCTTTAGCCTCTCAAAGTGCTAAGATTGCAGACATGAGCCACTGTGCCAGGTCTCCTTCACATCAGGGTCTCAACCATTTATGTTAAACCTCACTTCTAAGCACATATTTTTCTATTTTAGTTTGCATGATACATTAGTGTCTATGGAATAGATTTAAAACACAGTCTATAGTTTCCTTCAGTGGACAACATAGTCATTGTGATATAAAAAACTTTAAATATTTCTTTATTTTAAATGTGTCATTTCTCATTTAAATATTTTATTTTAGATTGTCAAGTAAAAACAAGTAATTTGGTCTTATAGACATATGATAAATATATAGACAGATAATATATACTAAATATACATACATTTGTTATATATGTATGTAATCTTTCTTACACACACATACCCATACATGTATATACACTTACAATGAACACCTGAACTGTAGCATAATATATTTGATCTTTTGGGCCATGAATGCAGTGAATGTGAATTGCTGTTTCAGTTGTTGTCAGTATCAATTGTTAAAATGGTTAAAATGATTGATCATCACATATGAAGGGAAATTGAAATTTTTAATGTATCTCCAATTCAGACTGTGGGAACTTAACAAAAGGAAATTGAAGCTGCAAAACCTTTTTAAAGTTGGAAACACACACACTGGTCTCTGTTTTTATGCACAACAATGGATATCCCCTTAGGCTAAACGTACTAAAGCTGTCATCATAATGATAATAGACTCACAATGGACTTTAAGAGCTTGCTTGGTGAATCTAACAGGAAAGAAGAGCTCTTCATTACTGAAGGTGTGTGTGACAGCTCTTTGTTCTCTTGCCACTGGTGGATTTGCTCTACACTTTGCAGCAGGACAGTAGAGCTCCTATGAAGAAGTGGTTCTGTTTTTATTTTCTAACCTCATTTCCTTTTGTGATTTCCACCTGACAGTCAAGCAGTCAAAACAAAACCAACAAACAAAAAACTCAAGTCATCACCAATGCTGCAGAAAAGGAAAAGGGAGAGTAATGTTTACCCTAAAGCGCTATTGCAAGCTCAAAGAAAGCATCATTCCATGTCATGGATATAGCCTGGACTGACACACTCACATTAATTTGAGTTTTTGACAGAGGAGAACAGAAAGTAGCTAAGGAAGTCTCAAGATGCTTTGGGAGTTCACCTCAGAAAACTCTTGATATTATGACAATGTTAAGACATGTCAGTCTTACTGTTTCACCTATAATATGAAACATACTTGTGACCTCAAGGGAAAATTCGACATTTGAAAAATTATAAATTGAAATCTATTCTTATACCCATACCACAACTTTCCTATCTGAAGATGTATTTGTTTGTCCTTTATTTTAGAAGTATCAAATTTTAGTGCAGTCAATAATTTGTTACATTATTTTGTTTCCTTATTATATACAATTTATGCATCTTTCTTTCTACTAAACACAATAAAAATAAATACTTCTTGGATGAAAAAGAAAATTAAAACTCAATTTGTAAGATAGTACATAAACTCTCTACCAATTTCCCATTGTCCTATAAATTCAAAGCACAGATCTTGATACAATATTAGTAATGACTGAGGGACTGTGTTAGAGGAACTTCCCAGGTCCTCTAGGGGATTTGTTTCAAGTGCAGGAATTTTCCTGTCTCTGGCCAGCTGTGGTCTTTGTTTCTAGTTTTGCCACCTCTGGCTCCTAGAGGCTTTGTTCCAGGGCAGAGAATTTTCCCTCCTCTTGCCGCTGGACGGGGAGGCTCAGTGACTCAGGGTTTTGAAACAGTAACCAATCCGGTAAAGGATTCAAAGATCAACAGAGAAAGTTTGAAAACATACCTCTCAATGGACGAGAACAAGAATGGGAAGGGAGTAACTCAGGGATATAAGCTCCAGCCGCCCAAGCTTTGAGCAGCACCCCTTGCAGGTCCCTTTCCACAGCATGGAAGCTGTCCTTTGATTCTGCCTAATAAATAGCACTACCACACACTCTGGATCCATGACTTCTATTTGAGCTGTAACACAGAGACACCGAGGCCCTCCTCCCCATTCATTGGAGAGGCCGAGAGCCCGAGTTCCAACAAATCCTGTTGCATAACCTATGTCAATTTACAAATTTCCTGGACTCTTCAACAATGGGACCAAAATCAGTTCTTGTTTCCAGTGCTAACTTTGAAATATGGAAAAATATCACACTTGCTTTGTGACATTTGGAGGAAAACAAAATCATCTCCATTAAAATACATCTCTCATTATGTTACCAATACCTGAGATACCATCATGGAATTAGGTCAATATAAATTATCAAAATTAATTAGTATTTCTGTAAGGTTTTAAATCTTAAAACTGATTTCACCAACTATATTTCAAAACTGATAAGGCCAGGAGGATATATGTTATTTTAATCATTTTTATTAGAGAAGCAAGTTAATTTTCAAGGTTATATAACTATTAAGGGAAAAGCTAGACTCAAATACCAGGCCATCTGATTCCAAAACATCTTGTTACTGTATTGAAAACTCATGGGTTTGGAAACTTAAGTCATTTCTTTTTGTTAAGGTATGAATAAATCTGAAATAATACACGTATTTAAGTCCATTAGTGGCATACATAATATATTCTTTGAAATCAGACATATAGGGGAAAGAAAGAGAAAGAAAGAAGAGAAAGAAAAAAAGAAAGAAAGAAAAAGAAAGAGAGAGAGAGAAAGAAAGAAGGAAAGTAAGAAAGGAAGGGAGGGAAGGAAGGAAAGAAAGGAAGGAGAGAAAGAGAGAAAGAAAGAAGGGAGGGAGGGAAGGAAGGGAAGTCATGATAGCGCATTAGAATGAAGAGGAGAGAGAGAGATCAGAGCACTGATAAATTAATCATCAGTGTTGGTTGCAAGTGGTAGTTAACTTGAACTAGCTTAAGGTTATAGGGACATTTACAGAATACACAGCAAGGCTGAAAAAGCAAATATCTAAAAGTACAAGGACCAAGACCACTCAGAGTTTAGCAACTGAAATGAAATAGTCAAACCCATGGGAGTTTCTCTCTCTGCTTAATTTCTGCCTCAATTTTTGCAAAAGCTTTATTTCCTCTTTGGCTGATAGAATTCTTTACTTGTTAAAAGGCCATGGAAATATCCAAGTTTATTCCAGAAAGTAGGTATTTCCTACCTTCATTTTAGGGTTCATTTCCATCATGGCCTCCTGCATTTCTAGTATGCATTCTCAGAGCTTTCTTACTTGAAGAAAATGATAATTTAGCTTAGTGCATACAATTTAGAAATAAAGCAACCCAGATATTTGTTCCACATTGCTAACATGGATGGTAGAGATAGCACAGCACTGGCCTCAGAGGAGCTTTCTGTGAGTGAAACAGTTACTGGATTCACTGCATGAGGAGGGCAAGCACCTTAATATGGGATGTACATTGCCCTAGGCATTGAGAAATTAGTAAGTAGGCCACTGGGAAGATGAAATTATAACAAAGCTGGAGAAAGCAGAGGTAATGGAAGAAAACGGTGGAAAGCAATTGAAGATAAATTCACTAATTATACAATCAAGTGTCATACTGACTGAGAAATTAGCTCAAAAGCAAAATGAATCTGTTGGGAAAGTTAGAGTACTTTTGGAGTTTCTGGACGAAATAAAGAGGTTTTCGCAGATTCTGTGGATAATTACAAGTAGAGATTAAGACCAAGAAGTTTAGATGAAAAAAACAAACACAGATGAATACACTAAGAGTTAATATAGGAAGAAACCAGAATTTAGAAGGAGATAAGCTCAATCAAATAATATCCTAAAAAGGAATCCTTGTTCTCACTGCTCAGAGTGTCATGGAGGAAAGAGCTTAGATTTTGGATTTAGAACAGTATGGATTAGAATTCTGAATTTGTCTCTTGTTAGTCATTTGGTGCTAGAAGGATGTTAAACTTTATTAATTTGTTTCCTCATTTCTACCATGGAGTAACACCAGCTCATACCTATTTTTGTAAAAATTCAGCATAATATTCGTTACAAGGTCATATTTCTATAAATTGTTGATATGTAATACAGGTAGCATTGCAGATCAGTGGAGAAAAAGTAGTCATTTATAAAATAGAAAAATAAAGAAGAAAATTGCACCTGACTTTATACCACACAAAAACATAACTTTAGACAGATTAAAGGCCTCTATGTGAAAGACAAAGCCAAACTGGTTTTCAGAGATAATATGCAATAACATTTCCATGATTCGGAGGGTAAAAATTTCTCAAACAAGATATGAGATGAATTAACCATAACACATTTCTTGAGAAGTTATATTACACTAAAACTAAGAGCTTATGTTTATCAAGAGATAACTCTACACATCCATCAAATTGACAAAAATTTAAAGGTTGGACAATAAGACATGGTGTGGATATGAAGCAATGAATATACTTTCATCACACATTCTTGGTGAAAGTAAATATTGCCAATTACTTTAGAAAATGGTTAGCATTATCTAACTAAGACAAAGCTATGCAAACTCTGTGAACTGAGGTTTGTATTCCAGAGAAGCTTATGCAAGTATTCATCAAAATCTATGTGTAAAAATGCTCACAGTGACATTTTTATATAAGTAAAAGCCAGAGAAACAACCCAAATCTGTATAAATAGACACATAAATTGCACATATTGAATAATTTACAAAAGTGAAAGTGACCAAAGTATTTCTACATGCAAAAACATGGATAAATCTTTAGAACAAAATGTTGTGCACAAGATGCCAAACTTAAAAATATGCAGATGGAATGATTTAAATCATGAACAAATCCAGAACAGGCAAAACTAAACTGTCTTATTTAAGGATATATGCATAGGTAGCAAAAATGGAAAGAAAAAATTATCTCAAAGTCAGGATCAGAATTATGGCTATGATCACAAAGGGGACCACAAAGGGTTCTAGAATATTGGCAATATGACTTTGTTTTGGCATTAGTGAAAAATCTGGCTCAAATGTATCTTGTTTTGTTTATAAGAAAAAATTCAAGGTGGTATTTTACATAATTTTAAATTAGCAGCCCTCCAATATTGAGGTGCTTCTATAATAGGCATTCGTATCTGTATGTATATTCTCTATTTTTTCTTCTCTGTCCACCCTCCACCCTTGTCCATCTTGAGAGGCCAACATTTTTGGATTCAGAGTGGTCTCTCTTGTCCTCCAGGTTCAAGTGGTTTTGACCAGTGAAAGTTACCAATAGAAATGAGGGCAAGCTGAAGGTACTTTTTCCTCTATCTTTCTTGTCCTGCTAGCTCCTAATAAGTAGTCCTACCCTACAACTATGTTTACTTTTCCTCTTTCTGGTTAAGTGCTGCTTCCTGCCTTTGTTATTGGAAGCAATAATGACACTCTATTTTTAATTCCAATATATCGCATCATTCCTTACTGGATTTCCTCAATTCTGCTCACACCATTATACATATACCTTCTACTGAATCCTGTATTTGAATGTGACATCCGTTTCCCACCAGTTTCCTACTGACAGAATGTCCTTTTCCTTCTTCATGATCTGATCAAAATGAAAAAGTGTTTCTAATCACTTTAGCTGAAACTTCACATTTTAATAATACACATTGTTGGTGTCTTTTGATTTTGTAACTAAATACTTCCTCTTTTTTTATTTTATTCATAAGATCATATGCATCTTGAGAGCAGAATCATCACATGGTCCTAGTTTACACCATTTTGTTCATGACATGGCATTCAAAAAACACTCTGAACATGTTTTGTTCCTTTTAATAAAGCTATAAATTGATTGACAGCAATGTCTATAAATGACACATGATATGGAAGTTCAGTTCATACACTTGCTGACTGCTTAATCCATTATATTTAATCAATATAATTTGATTTGGCAATTGAGGCTAATGATTTTCATAAATACAAGTTCCCATAGTCTATTACTTAATGGGTAACTAAAAATTTTCCTCAGTGATTCTCTCATCTCTATCATTAAATATTTATGTTTACATGTTGTAGCAGAATAATGCTATTCATCTTTTACATGCTATTATAAAAACATTGTTATATTTATTCATACTATAGAAAATTAGAAGATTTTAACTGTGTATAACTTAATATTCCATTGTGAAATGAAAATACATTTTCATTATTTTATCAGAATATAATCAGCCAACATTGTCACATAAGCCCACATAGTATCTAATACTGTAGCAGCACAGAAATGGGTTTTATTTCCACTTTATTAGGTATTGAATAAAACTACACGTTGGGACTTTTAAATTAACTTTTAATGTTACTTTAATGAGGCAGAATTTCTGCCAATCCAATCCCCAAGGCAATATTATTTAGCAGCACTTTGTGTTTTAGTTTTATATTTTCAGGAATGCCATACTGCCAATGGGACTTACTAGATGCAGTTCTGGTTTGCTCAATAGACCTTTTCTATATTAAGGCAGTCTAACAGAGAAAAAGTGAAGAAGATGATAAGCTGGTGGCTCTACCTGCTGAATGTATGTATTGCTATGATTTGCAATTATGTATATTTATTTGATTTTGTCCTTATATTTCAATCAAGCTTATCAATTAATTGATCATAATATCTATGTCTTCAATTTTTAAATTTTCCCTTGAATAAGTGTAAACTTTTATTATGGGAAAGATAATATTGATTTGTGACTTTCTGCTATGGCTACCACCTACTTTTCAATCTTATCTGTATCTATTGTAATATAATAGGAGTAATAAAACAATTTTTTAAATTCTTGATGTAAAACTTTACATTTATTCAACTAATTATAATGATTTTGTGTTTCTGTGAATATTAGTGTAAATTTAAAAATAAAAAAAGGATAATTTGAGGAATAATACTAAAAAGATAATTTGCCACAACTTGTCTTCTGAAATTTTGAATTCTATTTTAATTTTTGTTTGTTTGCTTTTTAACTTTTAATTTCAGAGTACAAGTGCAGCTTTGTTACACAGGTACACTTGCATCATAGGGGTTGTTATACAGATTATTTCATCACCCAGGTATTAAGCCTATACCCATTAGTTGTTTTTTTCTGATTATCTTGCTCCTCCCCAATTCCACCCTCCAAAAGGCCCCAGGGTGTGTTGGTCCCTTTTACGTGTCCATGTGTTCTCAACATTTAGCTCTCACTTATTAATGTGTACATCCACTATTTGGTTTTCTGTTCTGTGTTAATTTGCTAGGGATAATGACCTTCAGGTACATCCATGTTCCTGCAAAGGACATGATCTGGTTCTTTATTATGGCTGCATAGTATTCCATGATGTATATGAACCACACTTTCTTTATCCAATTGGTCATTTATAGGCATTTGGGTTGATTACATGCTATTGCTATTGTGAATAGTGCTGCAGTGAACATAAACATACACATGTCTTTATAATAGAATGATTTATATTCCTTTGGGTATATACCCAGTAATGGGATTGCTGGATTTAATGTTAATTCTTTCTTTAGGTCCTTGAGGAATTGCCACACTGTCTCCCCAACAGGTTGAACTATTTTACATTCCCACCAACAGTGTAAAAGCACTCATTTTTCTGCACAACCTTGCTAACTGTTATTTTTTGACTTGTTAATAATAGCTATTCCGATTGCTGTTGGATGGTACCTCATTGTAATTTTGATTTGCATTTTTCTAATGATCAGTAGTGTTGAGCATTTTTTCATGAGTGTTAGCCACATGTATATTTTCTTTTGAAAAGTTTCTGTTCATTTACTTTGCCCATCTTTGTGGGTTTTTTTTTTCTTGTAAATTTGTTTAAGTTCCTTATAGATGCTAGATATTAGACCTTTGTCAAATGTAAACATTTTCTCCCATTCTGTAGGTTGTCTGTTTACTCTATTTATAGCTTATTGATAGTTTCTAAAGGAAAAACTATTTTATTTTTCTTTTTGTGGCAATTGTGAATGGGAGTTTATTGGTGATTTGGTTCTTGGCTTGATTGTTGTTAGTGTATACAAATGCTAATTAATTTTGCACATTAATTTTGTATTAATTGCTTTTTAACTTTGCTGAAGTTGCTCATCAGCTTAAGAAGTGTTTGAGCTGAGACAGTGGGATTTTCTAGATAGAGGATTATGTCATCTGCAAACAGGGATAGTTCAATTTTTTCTCTTTTTATTAGAATGTTTTTTATTTCTCTCTCTTGTCTGATTATCCTGGTCAGAACTTCCAGTGCCATGTTGAACAGGAGTAGTGAGAGAAGGCATCCCTGTCTTGAATTAGGTTTCAAGAGGAATGCTTCGAGCTTTTGTTCATTCAGTATGATGTTGCCTGTGGGTTTGTCATATATTTCTCTTATCATTTTGAGGTATGTTCCTTAAATATCTAGTTTATTGAGAGTTTTTAACATAAATGGATGTTGAATTTTATTGAAAGCCTTTTTTGCATCTATTAAGATAATCGAGTAGTTTTTGTCTTCAGTTCTGTTTATGTGATGAATTACATTTATTGATTTGAGTATGTTGGACCACCTTGCATCCCAGCGATGAAGCCTACTTGATTGTGGTGGATAAGCTTTTTGATGTGCTGCCTGATTTGGTTTGCCAGTATTTTATTGAGGATATTTACATCAGTGTTCATCAAGGATATTGGCCTGAAGTTTTGTTGTCGTTGTTGTATCTCTTCCAGGTTTTGGTATTAGGATAATGTTGGCCTAATAGAATGAGTCAGGGAGGAGTCCCTTTTTAAATTTTTTTTGGAATAGTTTCATTAGGAATGATACACGTTCTTTATTTTACATCTGGTAGAATTCAGCTGTGAATCCATCTGGTCCTGGGTTTTTTTTTTTTTGTTTGGTTGATAGACTATTTATTACTGAATCAATTTCAGAACTCATTAATGATCTGTTCAGAAATTTGATTTCTTCTTGATTCAGTCTTGGGAGAGTGTATGTGTCCAAGAAAGTATCTATTTCTTCTAGAATTTCTAGTTTATGTGCATAGAGATGTTTATAATATTCTCCCAAAGCTAGCAGAAGACAAGAAATAACCAAAATCAGATCTGATTTGAAGGAGATGGAGACATGAAAATCAATTTAAAAGATCAAAGAATCCAGGGGCTTGCTTTCTGAAAAAATTAATAAAATAAATAGGCTGCTAGCTAGACTAATAAGAAAAGAAGAAGATTCAAGTAATCACATTCAGAAATGATAGGAGGATATTATCACCGATCCACAGAAATACAAAATTCCACTTTAAAACTACCACCTTTTATCTTGATATATTCAAAACTATCATGCATTGATTAACTTTAAAAAATTTTTATTTCCATAGGTTTTTGGGAACAGGTGGTATTTGGTTACATGAGTAAACTCTTCAGTGGTGATTTGTGAGATTTTGGTACATCCATCACCGAGCAGCATATACTGAAACCAATTTGTAGTCTTTTATCCCTCACCCACTCCCACCCTTTCCCTAAGTCCCCAAAGTCCATTGTGTAATTCTTATGCCTTTGCATCTTCATAGCTTAGCTACCACTTATGAGTGAGAACAATACGATGTTTGGCTTTCCATTCTTGAGTTGCTTCACTTAGAATAATAGTCCCCAGTTCCATCCAGGTTGCTACAAATGCCATTAATTCGTTATCTTTTATGGCTGAGTAGTATTCCATCATATGTATATATATCACAAAATCTTTATACACTTGTTGATTGATGGGCATTTGGGCTGGTTCCATATTTTTGCAGTTGCATATTATGCTGTTCTAAACATTCACGTACAAGTATCTTTTCTGTATACTGACTTATTTTCCTCTGGGTAGACACCCTGTAGTGGGATTGGTGGATCAAATGATAGTTCTACTTTTAGTTCTTTAAATAATCTCCACACCGTTTTCCACAGTGGATGTACTAGTCTGTAGTCCCACCAGCAACGCAGAATGTTCCCTTTCGTTGCATCCATGTCAACATCTATTATTTTGGATATATCGATTATGGCCATTCTTACAGGAGTCAGGTGGTATTGCACGGTGGTTTTCATGTGCACTTCCTCGGTCATCCGTGATGCTGAGCATCTTTTTTCTAATGTTCGTTAGTTCTGATTTCCTTGTGAAAACAGCCAATTCCCACTTCTGTCCCCGAGCCAAAGAAATCATAGCTAAAAAAGAAAAACTGCATTCCTCTAAGCTAAAGACATAAGAATTCTCTGATTAGTGAATTCAATGAGAGATGCAGAGGGAATCATGAACACCAGAGGGATCGCATGCATGTTATTCTGGTGGTCAGATGTTGCACTTCTCAGTTGGTCTGTATGTCTTGGAATGTGGGCTGGGGTGAAAGATGTGAAAACAAAGTGGAATATTGATAAATCATGTAACTTTCAAATCTGTCAAAGTCTGATATATTTTCTTATAATCCCTTCAATATGAAGGCACAGGTTATCACAATAAGGTTTTAATATTATTTTAAAGTAGTCATTAATGGGTATTTCCAAATGAGTGTTTAAGGAAAAATGGCAAAGTCAAACTCCTGAAATAACAAGAAATGCTAACATTCTTAACTTGGAGCCATGGAGCTTAGTTTTTTGTTGTTGTTGTTTTTCTTTTTTCCAACTTGCTCTCTTTTTTTTAAACTTAATAAATTAATTGACTTTTTTAAGGCAGTTCACTTTTCAAGGCCTTTTGTTTCAAAAAGATTGATAGGAGGCAATATATTTCTCATCTGTTACATGAGGATGTTGCAAAGAATAATGAAGAATGTAAAATAATAAATTCCTTAATTTGAAGAACAGAGCTGTATTAGTGCATAATTTTTGCTTTTTCCTTGCTTTGTTGCCCATAACTAGCAAGATAGAGAAGGGTAAATTTATTAGGTTGAAAATAAAAATCAACTTTGCCCATTTAAAAAGAATATTGTATATTTATTTTGTGATATTATAAAATAGTATCATTTAAGTTTCAAAATATTACAACAAACAACTTTCTAAGCATATGTGTGTGAGTTATTATTTCTATTTTAGCTTTTATACGTAACAGTTATCTATTCTGCAAACAATCTCCAAATTATTTATTTAGCTGGTGATTTTGCTAGTCAGCCAAAAGTGTACACTGCCCTCATCTGGGAGATTTTCCCAGTCTTATCTGGGCTCCCTTATGCATCTGCTGCCATCTGCTATGTTAGTTATGTGGCTCTGCTTCTGGGGTGTGCTGTCTATTGGCTGAGGCACCTTGCTCTCCTCTCTCATCATCTAGCAGGCCAATTAGGGCATCCATTCATGGTAGCTGGGCAGGTTTCCAAAAGGCAGAAACATATGAGGCACCTTGAGAAATAGGCTCAGAACTGGCCCAGTGTTACTTCCACCACATTCTATTCACCAAAGATTTAAAAAGCTGAGACACACATTCTACGTCTTACTGGGAATAGCTGCAACATTGCATTGCAAAGGCATAGATAGTGGGAGGGGAATAATTGAGGCCAATTTTGCAATGAACAATAAACTATGTTATGATACATTTAAGGCCTTAAAAATAAGTTCCTTCTTTATTCATATGACAAATAAGAGAATATTTAAATCCCCTTTTTGTTGGATATACAAACAGACTAGCTATCCCACTCTTTCTTGAAGTTAGGTATGATCATGTGACTAGGTTCTAGCCAGTGAAATCTGAGTGAAAGTGATATGTGCCATGCTTGGGTCTGGTCCATATAAATCATTCGCTGTGATTGTCCATTCTTGTCTTCTGTCTACTGCTGAATGTAATAACTGAGCTCTAGCTCAGGAGAATGTAGAGACCAAATATGGAAGATGCCTGGGCCCCTAAATGACTACACATAAACGTCTTTATACCAACCAGGAAGCATGATTGTGCTTTACGTGAATGAGAAATAAGCTTCTATGTGTTAATATGCTGAAATTTAGGAGATGATCTGTTTCAGCAGCTGATATTACTTCTCTTCATCTATGTAGTTTTGTTATGTGCAAATATTGGTACCCAGGATTCATTCTTTATTGGATTCGGTTTTAAATTGCTCCGTTAGTATCTACTGGACTATTTGCTTAAAGAATTAGTATTGAAAGAAGAGCTACATCTGCAAACCCTACAAAGATTAGTGTTAAAGGCAATTAGCAACGCAGTTTACTAATCAAGACATTTGCCTCCATATGCTAGGGCTGATGAGAGATTTCATTTTTCCTTATAATGTTCATGTATTTTGCTTTAAAGTTTAAACAATTGCCTTCTTTTATGCTTTTATGTTTTTCTGTTATTTACTGTCATAAATCAAATATTAATGTGCCCTAAATCACTGGTTTTCCTCTTTTTTCTTGCATCAATTAATACTGGAAGAGGAAAAACTCCAAAGGGATCCCTGATCCACATGTTTCTGCTTCCTGGAGGCAAGAAAGTCTCAACAGATTAATGGAAGCCATTGATAAAATACCAATTAAGTATTGCACAATTGTATTAAAAGCCAAAATTTGAATATTAACTTATTCCTTAAAAAATAGAAACAATTGGCCGGGCACGGTGGCTCACACCTGTAATCCCAGCACTTTGGGAGGCCGAGGTGGGCAGATCACAGGGTCAAGAGATCGAGACCATCGTGGCCAACATGGTGAAACCCCATATCTACTAAAAATACTAAAAATGAGGCTGGCATGGTGGCATGCACCTGTGGTCCCAGCTACTCCGGAGGCTGAGATTGAAGAATTGCTTGAACCCAGGAGCCAAGATTGCACTACTGCACTCCAGCCTGGTGGCAGAGCAAGACTCAGTCTCAAAAAAAAAAAAAAGAAAGAAACAATCATTTTATAAATATTTACATAATTATAGAAATAATAAAATATAATTTATATAATCATTTTATAAATATGTATAAATTAAGTTTAGTTCACAGACCCTTGAGGGAACCTAGAGGCAGTATCAGTAATCCCTAACATTAAAAATTTCCTCTCTGTTATAAAATAGAAATAAAACAATAATATTAAAGACAGCAACATTAATACCTTTGAAGCTTTACAGATTTCAAAGGAGTTTACAGCATAATTTAATTTTCTATATCTCTGTTAACACTTAACCTATGTGTCAGAGGTTGACTTCAGAAAAAGTTTTCATTTTATATTGTATTTGCAAATAAATCTAATAATAAAAGACTTAGATTTATTTTTGAAATCTGAAAATATTAACAGAGTAAATTCCACATGAAGATTTAGCATGAACTCTCTCACTAGAAAAAAATTGTTTTTTTTTTTTTTCATCTTGCCACTGGGACTATAAGTTTATTAGGTATAAAAAAGGCTAGGTAACATAGTCTATTTTTTGTAAAAAGTTCAATCTATCCATCCATGTTGCAATTTTACAATTATTTTGTGTGTTCTCTTCCATAGACAGCATGGTATCCACCTGCTTTTTCTAATAAATGACCAATGGAGTTTATTAAAAATGAATTCAAGAGATACATTTCAGTTATATTTGCATTGTGTTACATCCTTTAGATACAGCTATCATCATTTCAGAACTATCAGAATTTCATCATGTTGGATCTAAACAGCCTATATTAATTATACGTCTTAACCTTTGGACTTGTTTTTACCCCACAAGCTGCCTGAGACTACATATGAGGTTTTGTGACAATGAACTAAGAGGTGGGAGTTTTCTCTGGTTTTCTAAACAATATAAGCCTTTTTTTCTTTCCTCCTTAACTATTAACTATGAACTTCTTATTTTCAAATATTTTTAGATTTATAAAAATGTAAAAAGATAGTGTAACTCTCATGTATCCTACACTTGGTCTCTCCTATTACCATCTTGCCACAGAATAGTACATTTGACACCATAGAAATTAATGAACTGATACCAATATGTATGCGTTAAGTAAAGTCGATACTTCATTTATATTTTCCTAGTTTTTTCTTAAGGTCTTTTTAGTATTCCAGAATTCTATCCAGGATTTCATGTTACGTTTAGTCATCATGTCTCCTTAGGCTTCTCTTAGGTGTGACAGTTTCTCAGACTTGCCTTGTTTTTGATGACCTTGACAGTTTTGAGGGCTACTAGTAAAATATTTTGTAGAATGTCCTTTACTTGACATTTGTTTAATATTTTTTCTGATGATTAGCCTGAGATTATGAGTTTTGTGGATGAAGATTACAGAGGTAAAAGTCATTTTATATCATAGAAAGGGGCTGAATGCTGTCAACTTGACTTATCACTATGGATGTTGACTTTTATCACCTGGCTGAGGTAATGCTACTCAGATATTTCAAAGTCATTCTCCACTCCCTCTCCATTTAATATTCTTTGGAAAAAAGTCACTGGGTATGCATTAAACATAGTTTTCATAATTATTTTTAATCTGAATTCATCTGTTTAAAAATTAAGTAGTAGAGCCATATAAAACAGTCCCTATTCTTATTTAGGTTATTTTCCAGGATTCCTTCTATTTCTGTATACCTATTATAGTCATAGTAACAGGTTTTGTCTACATTGTTCCACAATAGTGAATATAAAGTGAATATGCATGTGCTTCAAAATCCACAAATATCACATCATCAAGAAGATAGGGTTCTGTTAAAGGTTTAGGTTTGGCCCAGGATATGCCAGAGAATAAGTGAGTGGGTCAGAATTTATTGATTTTTTTACTTGTTGGAGATATGTGGTTGCTAGTGTCTTAACCAGGACATAGCAATAAAAGAGAGGTACAAGATACTCCATCTGAATTTTTTTGTGTATAAAACGTAAGAAAGTTTTGAAAGTTGCTTCAAGGTTCGTGACTTAGTGAACTATAAAAACACCTGCTCAAAGGCAAAGGACAATGGGATAAGGAGCCATGGAAAAACACGATTGGAGTGTTGAATGCATGTTTTAAAACAACCCATTTTATTAGGCTGGAAGTTCAAGAGCAGTGTATGCTTTCCAGTGGAGAATATGGAACTTATGAGTCTAGGCCTCTTGTCCTCTAAAGACTGGAAATATGATAGGTTACTTCGGTCACAAGGAAACAGCTGAGTTTTTCAATTACCAGACTGAAATACAATTATGAATTTTAAAAATAATCAATTACAGAACCACAGACTAGAGATGCCTGGTTTAGCAGGATTTCCCACAATAAAACCCCTTATACTTTTGTTAATCACAAATTCAGTATGCATTAGTATTGTGAAATAGCTGCTAGAATTTAGTGTAAGTTAGACAACATTAATAGATGAATAATAGTCTCCTGCCTAGAGTCTGTACTAGTCAAACCATACCTGAAGCTCTGCTTAATTCAAGATGTCACATCATTAATAGTAATAATGACAATGATGATAATAGTATATTATTATACCTGTAAGGCACTTAAGAGTATAACACTCACTTTCAAATGTATTATCCCATTTTAGCAAAGATCCTGACAAAATTATTTGCATCTATGAACCTAGAAAGGAAAGCATGATAAAATAAATGTTGTGGAGAAAAAAATTTAAAAGATTTAGGCAGTTTGGGTTTTAAAGTGTGGTTTAAAATGACTTATTCATGGAATTGCAAGATCAAAGACATTTTCATAATAGAAGATATTATTATTAGCTATTTTTCAGTGTATTGACAAGTGAGTAAAATGCCTAATGTTTTTTCTTGAATAAAAGCCGTGGCAACAAAATGCACTAACAGTCATTGTATTCTTCACAGTCAGGCACTCACAGGAAGAGGAAAAAAGGCCAGTTTTGTTTAAGAATGTCCTTGATGGCACAAAAATATTAACTGCATTAAGTATCAACTCCTTGAGTACATGTTTTTCTAATATTCTGTGTGTTGAAACAGAAAGTACATGTAAAGCATTTCTACAGCATACTAAAGTGAACCAATGTTATCCAAATGAACAATGTATAATATTTTAAAATTTTAATATTATGCCTGGGTAAAATATCTACTCAAAATGCAAGTTAGACCAGTGAATTTTAATGAGACAATAAAAAAGTTTATTTACATAGTTTTGGTTTTCACATTGTAACCTTTATGAAACTACTAGATGAGTTTGGATGTGGTATCAAAGATTAAGATCCACAATTACCTGAAAAGGCAATTAAAATACTCTTTTCCCTTTTTAACTACATACCTGTGTGCAGCAAGATCTTCATCAATATAACATACAGTAGATTGAAGACAGAGAAGATTTGAGATATGAGAATCCAACCATCTGAAGACATCGAGAATATTTGTAAAAAATGTAAAACAGTGACATTCTTCTCATGAATTTATTTTTTAGGATTTATAATTTCCCATATTTAAACGTATGCTAGGTATGTTAACAAGTAATAGGTTAATAGTGTTATTTTATATCAGTATATAATCAAATATGTTTAAATTATCAGTAATAATTTTTAATGTGGTAAATGTCAGGACATATAACTTATACACACAAAAGCCCTTTGAGGTTATAGAGTATAAAGAAATTCCTGTTAATAAAATGGTTGAGAATTCCTTGCTGAAAAAAATCTAATGAATGAGTAATGAGACAACAAGGTAGCTGTCATAGAATGTTTGAGATAATACCTTGGACATCTTTCGTTTTTACCTTCTCAGCATCGAATTCTTGCTTTTTTGATAGAAGAACACCAGTTTTGCTTTGAAGAGCCATACTGCTTCTCTGTTTTAATTAGGATTTATCTTAACTCTTAGCTGAGGGATAGACATTCTATCTAGTCATAGCCAATAAGTATATTCTATAAACTCATCTCCTCATCTCTCTGCCAGAGTGATTAAACAAAAATGAAGGTAAGCCAATGAGATTCAGTTCTTAGACTTTTTAAGGAAACATTGGAGAAGCGGCAGGTTCTTTGTATTGGGGTTGATAATCCAATAGGCTTTTTGGCTAGAACTGTCATTGGCATCATTGTCAACATTTGCAGACATCTTCCTCAGAACCAAAGCATTGCAGAGGAAAGTAGATGGTGTGAGGCATAACTTTAATTCCATCATTTTTGGACCTGGTCCAAGCCATGTGAATTTTGTAAGACAGTAAATTTTGTGTTGGCAAAAATTTGCTTGAGATGGATTTTTCTAACAACTGTGAAGATCCTATTAGATATTCCTCCAGAAAGAATAATAATCATGATTAAACAACTATATTCTTAATTTAAGGGAGAAATTTATGACAATCAGTATTTACCAGTAATGGATCAAACGGTAATTTTTAAAATTTTTATTTTAGATTTATTTATTGTCTCCCAGTTAGGGTGCAGTGGTGGGATCTTAGCTCACTGCAACCTCCGTCTCCTAGGTTCAAGCGACTCTCTTGCCTCAGCCTCCTGAGTAGCTGTGACTACAGGCAAGCATCACCACACCCAGCTAATTCTTGTATTGTATTTTTAGTAGAGATGGGGTTGCACCATGTTAGCCAAGATGCTCTTGATCTCTTGATCTCGTGATTCGCCCACGTTGGTCTCCCAAAGTGCTGGGATTGCAGGCGTGAGCCACTGATGCTGGACTTTGTTGTTGTTGTTGTTGTTGTTTTTGAGACAGAGTCTTTCTCTGTTGCCCAGGCTGGAGTGCAGTGGCATCATCGCGGCTCACTGCAGCCTCGGGGTTCAAGCGATTCTCCTGTCTCAGCCTCCTGAGTAGCTGGGATTACAGGCATACACCACCATGCCTGGCTAATACTTGTATGTTTAGTAGAGACAGGGTTTCTCCATGTTGGCCGGGCTGGTCTCAAACTCCTGACCTCAGATGATGTGCCCACATCAGCCTCCCAAAGGGCTGGCATTACAGGCGTGAGCCAATACACCCGGCCTGTATTAGGTAATTTTGGAGTTGGAAGAAAATTTGGAAAATAAAGGGCTTAACATCTTTGTTTTAAAGGTAAAGAAACTGAAATTCAAATTTTTCATGTTATTTTCATATCCCTAATTAGTGGTAAAGAAAGAAATGAGTTCATTGTAACTATACATATGTATAATCATCCAATGACAGTGTTTCAGTGATTGTACAGATCTAAAGCAGTCCAAAAAATTCTGGTGGGCTGAGCCGCCTGAGTTTTAGAGACTTATATAATTTCAAGATTATACAAGTAATATTAAAGCAGACAAAATAAAATGGAGAGTTGAAGTAATGATCCAAAAATTTATGACAAAGCTGATAATTAAAAATTAAAATATAATGGTCATATTTAAGCAGGTAATTTTGGATCAGATCTATACAATCTTGGCTTCATATTATTTCTTTTGGTCATTAAAAATTCAGTTATAGGGATTATTCTTAAGAAAATGTTTAGATTATACTCGTGTGTGTGTGTGTGTGTGTGTGTCTGTGTGTGCTTGTTCCATGTTTAATATAACATACACTGTAATGCACTTTTAGCAAATTTAGCCATTTCCTTGTTATACTCTATATTGAACTACTTTCCAATACATAAGATTTTCTTTTAGGTAGAAATTTAGGAATTACTTATTTCATTCTACTAGTTTAATGTGGATTGCATTTGAATCAACACTAGTTTAACTTAAATTGTGTTGTACATGTGTTAATGAGTCATACGTTACTGGACTGAAATATAGTAGTTTGAGGATTTTGCCAATTCATGCACTAGATAATGGTATTTCAGCACATATTATTTTATTTATATTCTATTGCCTTGCATTCTTCCTTTTATGCACCTCTGATTTGAATATAATTTTCAATAAATTACAAAGGAACTAATTTTTTGACAAATACACTTTATTCTTCCTAGATATTGATCATTTCAGTTATCTCAATTGAATTTTCCCTAAATTAACTTCAGTCTCTTGAAAGGAAGGGCCTTAGGTTCTTTACAAAAGTCCAGTGTAGACGATTGTTCTACTCACTAAAATATGATATCTTCCAAGTACATGTATGCTAATCTACAAAAAGACCAAATATATTTTCTATTTGAAAACATAAGAAACATAACATATTCAATGAAAAGAAAAAAAATAAGGCTTAATACCTTAGGACACAAATTTAATTTATTTCGGATTTACCCAGCAGTGCTACAATTCTGTTGATGAAAGGTGAAGCTCAATTCTGAAGATACAGTTTTGGTAAATCAAATTGAGAAAAGAAAAAGAAAAGCCAAAGGAAGAGGAGAGAGAGGGTGCAAAAATGCCAGTAATTCTATGTGTTTGGCTATTTCTTAATTTATAGCAATTGTTCTCAAACTTAGAAATCATTTGAGGGTCATATTAACATGAGATGTATAAATGAACATTCTGACTCAGTGTGCTATGGTGACAGCCTGGAATCTGTGTTTTTGACAAACACACTTGGGAATTCTGATGGGGAAACTTTAATGTTACATTGGCAAAACAAATTTCTATAGTTCATATATGAACTCCAATTGAATCATACAAATTACATAAATTAGTATTCTAACATTCAGAAAGGTAGTAAAAGATATGCAAGAAATAATTGCCTAAATGAATGTCAATTCTATGCACTTGATTTGCCAAACCCTTCAATGGAAAATAGAAGAAATAAACAACACAAATGAGAGCGAAAAAGAGACTCCTTTGCTTTAAAAACATGAAATACCTTTTCCTCATCTTAGTGACTTCTAAAACTAAATCCCTTCTAAATTGCAGTTGTACTGTAATTGATTTCATTCTTAAGAAAATATCAAATCCTCTTGGGGAAAAACAAAGGAAAGTGAGATTAGCTAAGGAAACAGAAAAAAAAAATTCTATTTCAATGATTAAAATTTATGCCTCAGGAATTAAGCAGGCTTGATGCTTTCCTGGATTTACAGCATTTCATTTGTTACTGCCATTAGCTTTAACTGCTTTGGGAAAATTTAACAACAGAGCTATAGCATGGCTTACAACCATCATGAGCTTCAAAGTTTCAAGAGCATGCAAAACATTTCCTTGCAAACTCTGCTTTAATAGGATTACATGGATAACTTCTTTGAATATTTATTTCCACTACAAATCAGGTAGGACACATTTTAATGACATATTTAAAATGTTGTCATCCTGCGGCTGAAGACAATGACATTTAGAAACGTGTACCTTTTTAAAAAGTGAATTGAAAGCTTTAAAACTTTCTTGAAAATAGAAAGCTAATTACAATATGCATAATGTCTTCATTCAACAAATTGAAAAGCAAAATTTATGAAATAATTGTATTGCATATCAGTTTAGCCATGAGTTTGGAAAGATGAGGTTAAACACAATCATATAAGCATAAAGCAAAGTGGTCTTCCTAATATTTCACAATATTTGCTATAAAACATTTTTCACTTCTGAAATGACAATTATGATACACAGTAGGAATGGTATCTCTCTCAGTTCTCATGAATAAAAAATAAGCTGCCAATACATAATTAATGCAAATAATGAAATTGGAACAAGATCCCAGGCCTTGTTCAGATTAATGCCAATTGCCTGAATTGTACATGTTCTTATAATTTTCATCAGATTTTGATTGAATTTCTTTAATACTTTCCTACTTAAACATTTTCAATCTAAAAAATGATGACATGATTTAAATATAGGCATTTAAGTGTGTGTGTGTGTGTGTGTGTGTGTGTGTGTGTGTATAATTTTAAAGTCTAATAGCTTGCTGGAGTTTACAATCAACATGGAGGTGACTTGAATAAAGTTGTTAACTAATGAACAAGTAGTTGTTAATGTGAATCTGAGTATGCTCATCACTCTCCTGAAGGACATATATTCAACTTGAGTTTCAAAGCTAATTGGAAGTCATGGTAGGTTGATAAATATTAGAAATAAGGCTAATATTGCCATAGTATTTATTCCTATTTTATTAATTTTGTAGTGAAGAAATATCTGAATGTTCTCTCTCTAAATAGTATGTTTCTCATTACATGAGTGAACCACAATATTTATGGAAAATTGGTCAGTATTTGAATAGCATCCTCATGCCTTTATAATTAAAATCCTGCTTATAATTAAAATTGGAACAACCATTATTCAAGAGTTGTAATGTAAAGAAAGAAATTCTAACAAAATAAAATAAATTAGTTTTAAAAACTGAACTGGAGTTTCTAATGCATATTTTTACTTTTTCTTTTTACTGAATTTGACTTCTAAAAATACATGTTTATTCATTTATTTAACCACTATTTAAGTGCCCACCTGTATTAGTCAGCTTTGTTGCTAAATGAGTAAGCCAAACTCTGAGTGTTTTACAATATTTATTCCCTGCTTCAGTATGTGTTGGTGACCGTAGGTTATCTGTGACTACTGTGGCTGTGATTCACTCAGGCTGGCTGTACTCCACAATTCTTCCATTTGAAGACCAAGGCTAAAAAAGAGGACAACACTTAGGACATGCCCATTCCTTTGGCGGTGGGAATTAGCAAGAGATTAAGAAAAACTCTACAATCACATTTCAAGCTTCTCTTCAGATGGAATGTATGTCAAATTGACTTACATTTCATCAAGCAAAATATGTCACAAATTAAGCCAATACTACAAGAATGTGATATGTACTACTGAGATGGGTGTGGGGTAGAATAAAGGCATGCAAATATGTATTTGCAAACACTAATCAATCTACCACAACACTGTAAGTTCTTTCATATGGCCATTTCCCTAAAGACAGTTTCAATGTAGAATAGGTGGTTTCCAATCAAAGCAGACATGTATTATTTGAAAAGTTCTCCCTTTAGATTTATCCTATCATACTATTTATATTCTGGACATGTTTATTTTAGAAAAAATTAAATCTTATTTCTGTCTGTGATTTTATGTAAGCTATGTATTCTATCAAATTCCCCATTGCAAATAATTTCTGTTGCTGATTCAAATTGTATTTTCATAAATTATTCTAATTCTATACATGGGAGACAACCCAAATTTAGAATCTTAACCAGAGAAAAATCAAAGCTGATTTATGAGAATGAAAACTTATGCATTGTCACAACATTAGGGGAAGGCTGAGAGACACTGGATCACTGCTAAGTCTGAGTCTCTTTTTGCTGCTCCAGGATGAGACATTTTGCTGGCCTCAGGCCAGCTGTTGCATCCCACCTCACCCACACCAGCCAGTTGGAACAGCACCTTTTCAGGCTTCCCTCAAGGGGTAGTCTGGCTAAACTAATCACAATTGGTCTGTGTGTTGGCATCCAGGTAGAGCTACAAGTATTAACACTTTGTCTAGGATCATTAATTGTTATGGGAACTGATGGCTTTGTAATGCAATAAATCATTGTTTACTCATTAGAGATTACTGCTTATATATATATTTTTTAACCAGGAAATGAGAAACCAGGATTCCACCAGAGCTTTTGTCTCCAACATGGGCCCAAATCAATATAATCATGTCCAGCTCCACCTGATAAACCCTGCTTTATTCTCCCTTGCACCTTGATGAGTCCACACTTCTGCTTCCTAGTGTATTTATTCCGTTTAAATTATCAAGATTACACCCATGCCTCTTGCTTTATTTATTTTATTTAAATTAATAAAATCCTAGATGTTATTGAAAGATATATCATGTTATCCATTAAATCTGATGAACATCAATTTAATAAAAGGAATATTTTAACTCCTTTCTGGGTTACAAACTCAGCCAGTAACCATTGTCCTCTATTTTGGCTTATGTAAAGACCTTGATATTGGTGACTCAATTACCCATTGATGTAAATAATTCTGCCTGTATTCTTAAGTTGTCAGGGCTGACTGTCACATACAAGACAAATCATGGGACAGGGATTTGTACCAAATTTTATATGCATAAACCTTAATGAAGCCAAGTAGACTTGCCAGAGTCTCATAGATTACCAAGAAATTTAGAGTATCAAATTATGTTAGTTATGGTTTGCTCGTTACTTCAAATTCATTTTGTTAATTTATATCTCTAATTGCTTCATAGATAAATTTTTTAATCTTAAATTTTGTGTCTCTGTCTTCATACATTATAAGTATATTCATAAAACATACATATGATGATATATGTTTTTGTTTTTCACAACTTAAAATTATCGATAATATCCATTTTATATAAGTTGATAGTCATTAGGTGTTATAAATAAAATTTCACCTCATGACTTTTTTTTAATTTTAGAAGAATAAATTATCATGTTCACAAAAATATCACCGAGTGTTTTAATTTTGTTTTATTTAACTATGTCTTTCTAAACAGTTAAAAAGACTTAATAAAAGTGTTTAATACTTGGTAAAAATCTTAAAAATTAATTAATAAAATGGATACACAAATGTTGCACTGACTCCTTTGAAAGGTATTAAGGTTAAATATATTTCTTATATCAAATTATCAAGAAAAAGCCAATTTAAACAATAAAATAATTTTCCAGAGCTAACAATAAGTTATATAATATTCATTGCTAGTTATGGTGTCATGAAATGTAGATTATTGGTATATTGTATAATTTTAATGTCATATTTTCTAACAACAATTTGGCCATATATATCTGAAGTTTGAAAATACTCATACATTCTGTCCCATTTTACATTGAGAAATGTATTCTAAGAGAAAGTTATATCCACCAAGTTGATTATACAAGGAATTTTATGTTAATAAAGCAAAACACAAAATTACAAATTCATAAATAGATGTAAGCTGCCCCATGAACTAGGGGTCAAATCATTATCTGCATACTTATAGTTAGAGCCACCCAACTAACTAGAAGGATAGGCTGATACTGGTAATTTTTTTTTTTACAGGTTTTGCATTCCTTTTCTTTGATTAGATCACATAAAATTTTGGGGAATTTTGAACCCTGGCTAAAAAGAGGATGTTTCATCTGCCTCTAGTCAGTTTCATTGGAGTTGCCCTCATTTCTTGCAAACACAGATTCACAAGGAAAAAATATTGATTTCTTTTTTTTTCAGAGTTTTTAATGATATGATATCTGTGGCAACAGCATTGTTCAAACTCAACCTTAGGGCTCCTTATGAAGGACTTTTAGCATTTTTTGCGAATAGGTAGCACTCCTTGTGACTAGGTTTTACTAACACCCCTGAAACGAAGTTCAAGGAAGCGACCCCACCAACAAAAAGAGTGAAACCTTTTTAGACTGAAGTCTACTCTCCGTTTGTCTTTATCCTACTTCATTTCTCACACAACCCTGGAAATTCAAGTTTCGAAGGATTGTGCTGTTTCCCATTCAACAGTCAGCGCTCCATATGGTGCTACAGAGGATAACCAGGTGATACAGACAGATCAGGATCCTGAAGCCCTTTACTCTTCCTCAGAAGGAATACTCGTTCTCAAAAGCCCTGTAGTTGGATCTCTTTTTTCTTCATTCGTTGTCAGTCACCATTCTCTAAAAATTGTTAAATGTTTTCTCTAAACTGTACTAGTTTTCTGTTTTTGAATAACAAATTACCACAAATTTAGCAGCCTATATTGGCACTCATTTATTATCTCACAGTGTCCATTGTCAGTGAAGCTTTTGCTCAGAGACCCATACATTGAAATCAAGATGTTCACCAGGGCTGCAACTTCATCTGGAGCGTGGCATCCTCTTCCTAGACTATGTAGGTTGTTAACAAAATCAGTTACTTGCGATCGTAGGACTCATGTCTGTTTGTATCTGTTTTTTTGCTGGATGTTTGCTGTGGATCACTCTCAGCTCTTGGAACCCACTAGAAGGTTGCCCTCATGGGCAGTTCACAACACGGCTGTTTGTTTTCTTCTACGCCAGCAGGAGAGCATCCCTCTGATAGTTTACCTTCTTTAAAAATGCTCATCTAGTTAAGTTAGGCCAACCAGGATAATCTCTCTTTGGAATAACTCGAAACCAACTTACTATTAGCCAAATTATGAGAGTGCTTTCCCAGCGTATTCATGGGTACTTACCAAAATCAAGAAGAGGAGACTATACAAATCAGGGAGCAGAAATCTTGGAGGCCATACTGGAATTTGGGCCACTGTAGTATATATCCTTTTTTTGAATCAATTGTTTCATTGGATTTTGCCTGTTTTGTTTTGTATTAACACATAAATTGTTACTGTATCACCATATGGAAGGTTAAATTACACTAAAATATTATTAGAGATAATCCCTAGGTGATGAGATTTGGGGGAAGTATTTCCATTTTCATTGTACATGTTTGTTTTGTATGCTTTAATTTTAGCTTTTATCAGCAGTTGCTGATAAACATTTAACACTTTGTTTCTAAAAACTCAAAGCCCTGATTTAGAGCATTTGTTGATTTCTCTGGTGTAAATGCTCACACCATGGCCAGATCCGGGCCACCAGTATGATGTTACTGAATGCACAGTTAGCAGAAAGTACATACACTCCATTGACACTGGCAAACCACCATGACCAGCTCCAATATATCTATTCTTATTATATTTATTATAAAAATGAATTATTTTTGTTTCATATATTCTATTTGAAAGACAATAGATTTTTACATAATTGATTACATTGACTCTTCATTGAAGCAGTTTAAATGCATAGTAATTGCATAGTTCAATCATAGGATTCTCCTGAGGACTCAAACATCTTGCAGTAGTCTAGCATACTTAAGAAAAAGTCTAAGCTTTCTGTAAGTAAAAGAAAATTCTTTTTTTAAATCAATATAATCAACAGAAAAACTATTTTAAAACATTAAATATTTTTACTTTTATTAAAGATTATTTTATAAATCACAATAGTGTCATAACATCTGAAGACAGAAAAACAGGGTAAAAACAAGTATAAAATATATATAATTTGAGATCATTTTAATAAGCACATAAAACTAAGAATTAAGATAATGATGAGTTTGGTACTCACAGATATAAAAAATTACAAACAATAGGACAAATGTTCAGCTACTTTTTAGGAAAGAGATTTTTAAAAAATGGAAGGAAATTACTAATAGTAAAAGGCAAATTGTAGTTTTATTGAATTCACAAAATATGTTCTATCAATCTTCTGCTAATATGTCAGATTTACTTTAGTGAGAGTAGAATATTCCATTGATGTGAAGACAGATACAGAATCAAAGAATAGGTCTCTACTCCTAAGTAGAGACATTATCAAATCCCTGAAGTAGAGGCTTAGCTATGTGTAATCATTTGTAAATTAAAAAGAGATAAATTTCAGGAAATGATAAGATCAAATATTCCTCCCTAAAGGGTAAACAAGTTTACAGACTGTGACTGGCATACTCAGTATTATTTACAGGAATGGAAGCATTATCAGTCATTATATTCTAAGCACTCTAGACTAAAACTTGGTGCAATCTATAAGCAGGAAATGATTTGGAGAAATGTGGATAAACAAGTGTCCAAAAATGAATAATGAGAATGTCAAGTCAGGAGAGACTAAGAAAAAAACTACTCATCACAGATATGACTAGAGAAAAAAGATAACATTTCAAATAAGCATTGAGTTATTCAAACCCTCTATAATTCATGGGGAAAATGGTATGCTTGAATCAGATTAATATTTACTGAAATCTATATACATTTCTAAGGTTTTGAAAATGAACTTGAAGATCTTCTTCCAATCAAGTCTTTTCTCAAATCATTGAAGCTACTGGTGCTGTGACAAATTTCTGGTCACTCACAATTGAGAAGAAAGTTTTTGTCAGTTACCAGAAGATAGTCACTTGGGCAGCCCTGTAACAACAACAACAAAATGCTCACAGTCTTGCCTCTTATGAAGATTATTCACTGGCATTAACTCAAGGTCATTTCTGAGTTTTATTTACTGAAAACTCTCTCCAGTTCCCTTATTTTGTAAATTGTGATTACATCAGCATCTCCCTGTTGTAGATTCTATTATATCACAGGAAAATGAATCTAGCATCTACCCCTTATCCACAGGAGGTACAATCCAATATGCCCAGTGGATGGCTGAAACCATGGATAGCAGCCAACCCTATATATACTATGGTTTTTCCTTATACATACATACCTATGATAAAGTTTCATTTATAAATTAAGCACAGTAAGAGATTAACAAAAATAACCCTTAATAAAATATAACAATGATGTCAATATGACAGCTTTCCTATCCTTAAAATATGGGGTCATTATTAAATAAAATAAAGGTTACTTGAACATAAGCACTGTGATATGGTGATAGTTCATCTTATGATGTAGACAGCTATTAATATTGACTAGTGAGTAGGGAGCATCTGGAGCATGAATACACTGGAAAAAGGCAGATTAATGCCCTGGAACACAGCAGGACAGCACAAGATGCCGTCATACTTCTCAAATCTGTGTGCAATTTAAAATATATAGGTTATTTCTGGAATTTTCTATTTAATATTTTCAGACCATTGTCAGCCCCACATAACCAATACCATGGAAATCTAAACTGTGAATAAGGTAGTAATATTGTACACATCCCAGGGCCTTGACTCATTGGTCTAGCATCAATTGAGTTTCATTGCTGGTGACTTGTAGATCATTTATTGCCTGGCTTTTTCTATGGCCATATTCTTATTTTAGTGAATGGATCCCAGCCATGTCCTCTAAGGCCTAGCCACTATTTTTGTACCCAGAGAACTATACTGCCTCTGAAAACCAGCCCCCAGTTTTGCACTTTCTCTGAAAATCCTGGAAGCTGTTCACTGAATCCTTTCTGTGAATATTTTTGAAGACTTTTTCTGTTCATATTGCTCATCTAATTGTATCTTTTATATTGTTCATTACTGAAGCATCCTTTGTTGACTCCTGCAGGTTAATTTGGCCTTTACATACAATTTTGTTCTTGGTTTAGCATAATCATGACTTAGTAGTACACAATTATTCTTTACAATTTCCTTCCACAAATTAAACAAACAAACTTGGGATTCAGGATAGTGGTTGGGTTAGTTTCACATATGCACTTTACAGAAAATTAAAAGGGCCAGGTACAGTGGCTCACATCTCTAATCCCAGCACTTTGGGAGGCCGAGGGGGGAAGATCATGAGGTGAGGAGTTCAAGACCAGCCTGGCCCAAATGGTGAAAGCCCATCTCTACTAAAAATACAAAAAAAATAGCCAGGGATGGTGGTGGGCACCTGTAATACCAGCTACTTGGAGGCTGAGGCAGGAGAATCGCTTGATCCTGGGAAGCAGAGGTTGCAGTGAACTGAAATCATGCCATTGCACTCCAGCCTGGGTGACAAGAGCAAGACCCTGCCTAAATAAATAAATAAAAGAAGTAGACTTACTAAATTTCTGATCAAGCTCATTTTAATACAGGCTCCTATTTCAGAGCCAAAAGTTGATCTGAAGACTTGAAGTAGTCTTAGAATGACAGGTGTAAGACAGAGATCTTATGGCAAAGAAAAATATACTAGAAGTATCGTTCTTGCATTTCAACAATTTAATCCCAATGATGTTAACACTGAGCAAAATCCTAAAGTTGGCAAAGTTATGTTTGGCTTGATTCTACTGCTGTTTCACAAGCTCTCAGCTCTCAAGATACATGCTATTCACAAAGTACCTCATCTTATTACTTTCATATAAGGCTCCCAACTGCAGAGAATAGGAATCCCAGTTGAATAGAATTCTACCATGGAATCCTGAGGGGCACTTGAATAAAGAGTGAAGAAACATTCAAGCCTAAGGGATTAGATGGGCCCCTCTGCTTTTGCTATCATTCATTCTACCTGTTCTATTGGTTGTTATCTCTGGTTAACAGTCTATGAGGGCAGGATCTGCATCACCATTTACCACCAATTCCTTGTATAATATATGACCTACAGACTGGTGTACAAAGGAATATCAAGGCTAAGAAGTTATCTAGCCCTATTCACAAAAATTTTTGACAATTCTTTATGTCATGAGAAATGAAAATAAATGTAATACCCGTGAAAGTGGAGCATGAAATCTGAAAAAAAAAATCTTTTTTTGTCACAAACCTCAGCAAAGCTTGATGTAAAGAGAGAAATAAAATACAATATTTGATAAAATGTTAGTTTCATTTTTAGACAAAATATTTTAATTTTGGGTCACAAACAGAATGAGAACCATAAAGTTCTCATGTAGTTAGAAAACAGCCAGAGAATTAGAACATTACTGAACTCTGCAGGGTAACAAATGATAACCCTGAGGATATAACTAAATGTGAATAAACAATACCTCAGACAACCTTTATAGTGATGCATAACATAAAAGGAAGCTAAGATTATATGTAATGCATATTTATGAAAATTTCATAGGAATATATGACATCGGTAATTAAATTTAATGTTTATCTGCCACTCTTTAGCAAATCTAAAATTGATAAAACAAACATAGTGGGCAACTAAGAAAGGTCTTGTTTAGCAACAAAGAAAAAGAAATTAGAATAAGATTGTACTTGGAGAACATAAAGTTGTGTTTTGAGGCCCACTATGAAGTTTATGAGCTGAAGAGATCATATCATCAGATGGATTTTAAATTGTTTGACTCAAGAGACAAATAAAGACCCTAAATTGTTTGTTGTGCTTAGTACTGCCTAAGCCTTTGGAAAAGAGAGATCAATAAAAGAAGCAAACAGCCAGGGAAAGAATCAGTGGGGTTGTTAAGAGATCTAAGTCGAAAGTTAGTGACAGATAAAGTTGACAGTGCTATATAAAAGCAAAGAAAAAATTCAGCTTTCACATTCACTATGTCCACAAATGTGGAAGTTTTAAAAATACTGTGGCATATTTTTTTGTGCAACATCCCTAATCTTTTTACAACGACAATTGAATAAAATTATATAATATTAAAATGGCCTAGTTATGATAACTGTAAATGTTGGAAGAAAGACTACCAGTGCAACGTCTGGTTCACCAACATCAACTTCCATGAAAGAATAATGAGCTCAAGATCTCTCTCCAATTGGCTTCAGCTCTGCAGCTGATACATTGTTCTTGTTATGGCTGGCAGCTGATTGTAGCTGCTGATTGCTAAAGTTTCCCATAAGAAAACTGGTGCCTGATGCCCTGGTGGATTCCCAGGAATCATGGATGCCAAGAACATTCTGATGCTGCAGGGGGAAAGGAGTGAAAGATGAATTGTAAAATATCCTACTTATAGTGAACAAAGTCGCATGACTCAAACACTCATATGAACTGTTGATCCGAACTGCCCAATAAGGCAGAAACCAGGTAAACATCTGAACATTCCTAGAAGTATTATCGAAAAATATTAAAAAATAAACCTTCTGTCTAATTTCAAGAGATTAAAACTATCTTCCTTTTAATAAAACCGAAAATTGTTGTTTAGCTTTCTGGTGTCTATTATCAGGATTTCCAAAGCTTCTACTCATACTTATTTTGCTCTCAAAGTAAGTTTTACAAAGACAGCTGTCCTTCAGTTCTACTCCATGTTACTACAGCAGACAATTTTTTTTTTTTTTTTTGTGAGACAATTTTGCTCTTGTCGCCCAGGCTGGAGTGCAGTGGTGCGGTCTTGGCTCACTGCAACCTCCACCTCCCAGGTTCAAGTGATTCTCCTGCCTCAGCCTCCCAAGTCGCTGGGATTACAGGCCACCATGCCCAGCTAATTTTTGTATTTTTAGTAGTTTCAGGGTTTCACCATGTAGGTCAGGCTGATTGCGAACTCCTGACCGCAGGTGATTCACCTGTCTCAGCCTCCCAAAGTGCTAGATTACAGGCATGAGCCACCACACTCTGTTGACAGTTTTTTTTTGTTTGTTTGTTTTTTAAGTGTAATGGCCACATTTGCCACAATCGATCACTCATTTTTCATGAAACAGTTTCTTAGCATGGCTGCAGGAATAATCATCAACCTCTCTTGTTTATTCTCACAGGCCAGTCATCCTCAGATTCCTTTGCTGGCTTCTCAACTCTTTGACTTCAAATATTGGAAAATGTCAAGTCTGAGTCCTTGGAAATATTCTATTTACACACAAACCCAAGGTTATTCTATTCAGTCATATGCCTTTAAAAATCATCTGTATTCTGCTCAGTCACAAAATATGTCTCTCTAGACTGCTTTCCTGAACTCTAGGTTTCTGTGACCAATTGCTTAATCAGCTTTGCATTTCAAATTTAATATCTTTAAATCTGAACTTGAATCCTGTTCTGTCCACAGTCTTTTCTATCTTAGTAAATAGCTTTCAATTGCTCAGGGTATGGACCTTAATGCTATCCTTGACCCATCTCTTTCTCTTAAAACCCACATCCAACCCATCAGGCAAACCTTCAGAATATACCCAGGATCACTTCTCATCACCTACTCTGTAATACTATGGAACATGTTCCTATTGTCTTCTGCCTCAACTACAGCACATCTTGTAACAAGTTTCCCTACTTCTGCCTTCATCTTTCTACAACCAGAATAGCTCCTACTATGGTGTGGGTCTGTATCCCCACTCAAGCCTCATGTTGAATTATAATCCCCAGTGTTAGAAGAGGGGCCTGGTGGGAGGTGATTGGATCATGTGGGTGGATTTTTCCCTAGCCGTTCCTGTCATGGTGAGTGAGTTCCTGCAAGATCTGGTTGTTTATAAAAGTGTGTAGCACTTCCGCCTTCTCTCTGTTCCTCCTTCTCTGGTCATGTAAGAGGTGCCTCCTTCCCCTTCACCATCTGCTGTGATTGTAAATGTCCTGAGGCCTCCCCCCACCATGCTTCCTGGACAGCCTGTGGAACTGTGAGCCAATGAAGCCTCTTTTCTTTAGAAATTGACCAGTCTCGGGTAGTTCGTTATAGCAATGTGAGAATGGACTAATACAGCTCCTGTTTTAAATGTTCTGGTTACACTATTTCTTTGATCAAAACTCACAGATCTTTCTGGTGTAGAGTACAATATAAACCCCTTATAATACAGTTTGGCCTCATATTCTACAACTCTGTGCACTGACTGCTTGGCTTTTGAGTTGCATAGGACACATTACAGTTTCCCAAATACTACAAAGCCAGGAATTACACACCAGGTTTTCCATCTACCCAAAATACGTTTTCCAAGATATTTACATGGCCTGGATCCCCTAGTTCTGAGGTTTCAACTCAGAGAGGCCTTTCCTTTTCATTATTTGTAAAATGCTGTATTTATTATACGTAAAAACATCTAATGGCCTGCATATTCATATATTTATTTTTCTAGTCTGTCTCTCACATCAGCATTAAAGTCTGGAAGGACAAAATGTTTTTGTTGGTCTCCCCTTAATTGTACTCACTGATATTCCTAGAAACAAGGACAGTGCCTAATAAATAATACCTTCTGTATGAGTGTATATTCAATGAATGAATGAATGCATGTATGAATGAATGAATATTGACTCAGCACAGGGTGAAAATGTCCTCTTTATCTCTTCTTTTTTTGTTTTATACTAACAATGTTTTAAAATTAAAAATTAAAATATTATTTTATTAAATGCTTAATGCATACAAAAGAAAAATACAAAGAACAATCGAATACTAGTTTGACTTGTAGTCAGATGAGTATCAGACATCATCTTTATTCTTAAAGTAAATTGTGGTCCCTTTCTGATTTAAATTTCCCCCCTTAAACTTAAAAATAACTACTATTCTAACTTATGTCATTATCATGTCTTGCTTTTTTCCATAGTTAGTCTATATATTGAGCTTCTAAACAAAATATTAGAGTTTTCATTTTGCCTACTTATGTAAATTAAATTTTATAATATGCATTTTTACAATTTGTCTTGTGTCACTTAACATGTTTTAAAGATTTTTTTGTCTATCCATTTGTTACGGTTTGCATGTGTGTCCCCTCCAAATCCTATGAAATGTAACCTCCCATGTTGTAGGCTGGTCTAGTGAAAGACATTTGGGTCATAGGGGTGGAGGCATCATGAATGGCTTGGTGTTCTCCCCATGGTAATGAGTTCATATGAAATGGCAAGATTTAATTGTGAAAAATAGTCTGGAACATCCCCCTTTCTCCCTTGCTCCCTCTCTCACCATGTGACACGCCTGCCCCACCTTAACTTTCCACTGTGATTGTAAACTTCCTAAGAGCTCATCAAAAGCTGAGCAGATGTGGGTGCCGTGCTTGTAACAGCCTGCAGAACCATGAGCCAAATAAACCCCTTTACTTTATAAATTACCCATTCTCATGTATTTCTTTTTTGCAACACAAAATGGACTAACACACTGTTCATGTGTTCAAATATTTCTCATCTTTTTGTTGCTCACCATTCTTCACTTTTAGATATATCAGTGAACAAAACAAAGAAAGATTTTAACATCATAGTCATCTCATTCTAGCAGAGAAAGACAAATAGTAACAAACACAGTAAGCAAAAGAAGTAAGATAAATATGTAGTATATCTCAGGTGAAAATTGTAAAAACATGTAGAACAGAGAATAAGTAATCAGCAAGATGATTAATTCACAGAGGGAAGAAGGGAGTTGACTATATTAAATAGAGTAGCCAGGAAATTTTTAGCAAAGATTTGAAGAAAATAAACAGGCTTATGGATTTACAGGGGAAAACAACATTCCAAGCAGCAGAAACAACTAGAATAAAGAAATTTCTGCAGGAGTGTGACTGCACTATTTGAGGAGTGGCAAGGAGGCTGGTATGGCTGGAGTGGGTACCAAGAGAGACATAAGGAGAAGAAGTCAGAGACTAAATGTGGCCCAGAGCCCATAGAGCTTTGTAAGCTATGGTAAGGGCTTCAGGATTTTCTCTGAGTGAAATGGAAAATCACTGCAACATTTTGAGTGGAGAAGTGACATGGTCTGCCTTACATTTTAAAAGAATTTCCCTGTTGCTACAGTGAAAATCAATGGTAAGGGACAAAGATAAAGGGAAGTATGAAAGCAGTTTGGAGGTTATGAGCCTGAGAGAATTTCTTGGCAAATTGGATGTGTGTGTGAAAGAAAGAGAGAAATCAAGAGTGACTCCAAAGCTTTTGCCCAGAGTAACTGAAGGATGCAATTTCCATCCACCGAGGCAGTTATACCTATCACAGTTCCATTTAACATTGGCCTATGTAGAAAGCTGATGGATCACAGAGAATGATAGTGGCCTATCATGAGCTCAATCAAGAAATGTCTCCAATTTCATTTGCTCCTCAATGGAGGTAGAAAATATAGTTCTTGACACCTGGAAAATTAGCTATCAAGCTGATTAATGCACTTTTTTCTCAATACCAATAAACAAAGAGCATCAGAAGTCACTTACTTTCAACTAGCGATGTACAACTGCACTGTTTTGCCACAAAGCTTCATCAATTCCTGGGCTTAGCTCCATAATTTAGCTCAGTGTGACCTTAATTATCTTGCTTCCTATAGGAAATCATGCTGGTCCATCCATTGATTGTCTATGCTGATAAGTATATTGATTGGTAAGTACTAGATATACTAGATACCTTGAAAGATACATGTATGTTAGACAGCGGAAAATAAACTGAAGGACTTTTAGGTTTTTGCCGAAATACATGTTCCGGCTGTTTACTTGTCTTGAGAATGTTGTATTGCTTTCTCCAAAGTGTAAAATAAGTTGCATCTTTGACTCCTTAACTCTAAGAAGAAGGAACAATTCATACTGGACCAATTCGGATATCCTTAACTCTGAAAAAATGGAACAATACATATCGGACAAATTTGGATCATACATTTACATATACATATACATATATGTATACATATACATATATATACACACACACACATACACACACATATGTGTATAAATGCTGCTGCAATCAATATACTTAGTAACCCACAAGACTGAGAGCTTTGAGTATGACTCAGAAAAATGTAGGTCTTCCAGCTGGTTCAGCTCTAGTGCAAGGAGTGTTGCCACTTATGCTTAGGATTCATTGAATTCAAGAGTGTGTAATGTGCCTCTTGTCAGACTGTAATACTCTGTGGACACTATGTCAAACACTGATGGAGAATTGCACTGTGAACCAATGGTGTTTGGGAGGAGAACTCATGCTCTCTGAGTTAAGAACCTAAACTTCTCATACTGAACCCAGTGTCATCTCATTCACCAAGCCATAATGTTCAGCATGTCCAGGATTGTGTGGAAGAATCATACAGAAGAGGCCTAGGAAGTAAAAGTTCCTGATTCTGATATGAGTACTCAGTGTGAATGAGGAACACTCAATGATTAGTTACTTTTAAAAAGACCTACCTATCAATGTCAGCCATTATTTTTTACTATGTTAACCTTAGAACTTGCTCATTGAACTTGTTAAATAAGAGATTTTAAAAAAGTGTTTTGCATGAATTTTCCAAAAAGCACCACCCTCCACCCTCTCTGGCTTCTTCCTGACCTGCCTATTTAATCTGAATGCAGGCATGGCTGAGTACCTGATCTACCAGGAGCAAAGATCAGTGTTCAGCCACCTGGTGTTAAGCCAGTTACATTGGATCTCTTTTATCATGGAGAACACAATAGACAGAATTTTTCTTCAGTGAATAGATTCTTATAGTAGATACTGATTTGGGTTTTCTGCCTAATTCTGTCAGGCACAACTCTTCAGTAATTAGAAAGCTTTACTTATTATTACAATGTTCTATACAATATTTCTTCTGACTAAGGAGCTCAGCGTGTACAGAGAGGAAAGGCAGAGGGTTGATGCCATAATATTTAATGATTTTCCATATTATATACCCCATCACCCGGAAGTAACTGACCAAGAAGAAGAGTGAAATATTAAAAACTCAGTTATGATCCCAGCTAATTGTGAGGCTGAGACAGGGAATCGCTTGAACCCGGGAGGCGGAGGTTGCAGAGAGCCAAAATTGCACCACTGCATTCCAGCCTGGGCGACAGAGCAAGAATCCGTTTCAAAAAACGTAAAATAAAATAAACAAACAAAAAACATCTCAGTTACGGCAGCTGTAGTTGGGAGACAACACTTTGTGAGGTTGGACTAATATACAAAAGGATGCAGCCTCCACTATATATTGTTTCTTCTCCCTTAGCCAAAATAAATGGATCTGGGAACCAAAAAGTGAACTGGGGAATGGTACATCTGACTATTTCACCTAGTGACCCATCAATGCTGATAATAAATTTATGCAGAATGTGCTCTGCTATTTTATACCTATTGAGAAAATAATATTTACTCTTTTCCTTTAAACTGATAAGATGTAGTATTTAAATACTATATAATTTCAAGGAAAAACCAAGTATTTATTTCTATAATAAATCTGAATATCACCATTTTGGTAATGTAATTTCTGGGAATTTACCCTCTAAATGTATAAGTGGAATTGGCCATTTTTTTTTCTTTATTGTGCCTCCCATGTTAAAATTTTTATCGTTAAAATTTAGGCAACACTTAACTTATAAAATTAATTAAGGAGTGTTCCTTAATTTTCTCTTCTTTGAAAGAATGAGGCTAAAGTTGAAATTACTACTTCTTAAATGCAAAATGTCCTATCAAACCATATAAGCCTGTTTTATTTATTTTGAGAAGATATTTTTAATTAGTTAATATGATTGATAATTATGTTATTCAAGTTTTCTACTACTTCTAGTTGAGTAAAGAAATCTGTTATCTATGTTAAAATGTCCCAAATTTATTGGTTTATAATTGCTTATAATAATTTCCTATTTTTTTCGTTAGGTTCATAGATTTGTATGTCCTCTGTTACCTCATGTCTCGTTCATATTTGTTCCATATGCCAAATGTGTCCCAGACTTTCACCTTCTAAAAAGTTTATATACACAAACACACAACCATTTATACAATCTGTCCCTCAAACCAAAACCTACTTCTCACCCTTCACAAACACCTTTAAAAGTCAGGGAACTTTGTTGGATCCTATGGTAGTTCTATTTTTAAAGGAACCACTATAATGATTTTCATGGAGGCGGCACCATTCTATATTCTTTTCCATACTGTATGATGATTGCAGTTTCTCCACAACCTTACCAACACTTATCTTTGGCTTTTTGAAAATAATCATTCTAATAAGTGTGAAGTAGTATCTCCTTGTGATTTTGGTCTGCATTTTCCAAATGATTAGTGATGGTAAGCATTTTTTTTTGATCCCTGGTTAACATGTGTATGAGACCTTTGGAGAATTGCCTATCCAAGTCCTTTGTCCATTTTTAAACAGATAATTTGAGGGTTTTTTTGTTCATTTGCTTGTTTTTGTTATTGATTTGTACGAGATTCTTATATGTTTTAGATATCAATATCTTATTAAATAAGTTGGTTTGCAAATATTTTCTCCCATACTATAGGTTGAAATTTCACTCTGCTGACTATTTTCTTTGTTGTGCATAAAATTTTTAGTCTGGTGTAGTCCAACTAGTCTAATTTTGGGTTAACAAAATGAAGAAAATCCTGTGCTTGTGGTGTCAGAAAAAAATAATCATTGCCAAGACCAGTGTTAAGAAATTTTTTCCCTGTGTTTTCTTCAAGAAGTTTTATAGTGTCAGAACTTACATTTAAGTCTTCAAACCATTTTGAGTTGATTTTTGTGAATGATATAAAATAGAGATCCCATTTTATTGTTTTGCATGTAGATATCTAGTTTTTTCAGCACCATTTTTTGAAGTGACTCCTTTTCCCATTGTTTATTCTGGACACACTTGTGGAGGACTAGTTGACCATATATGCATGTGCTTATTTCTGGGTGCTCTATTCTGTTGCATTGGTCTATGTGTGTGGCTTTATGCCAGTATCCCTCTGTTTTGATTATTCTAGCTTTGAAATCAAGAAGGGTGATATCTTCAGCATTGTTCTTTTTTCTCAAATCACTTGGTCTATTTGGGATCTTTTTTGTTTCACATTAATTTTATAATTGTTTTTTCTGCTTCTGTAAAACAAGTCTTTTGAATTTTGATAGGAATTGCATTGAATCTGTAGATCACTTTGAGTAGTATAAACATTTAGACAATATTAAGTCTCACAATCTAGAAACATGAGATATCTTTTCATTTGTTTGTATCTGCTTTGATTTTCATGTTTTATAGCTTTTAGTATGCCAGTCTTTCACTCCCTTGCTTAAGTTTATTTCTAAATATTTTATATGTTTATGTTATTATACATTGTACTGCTTTGTTAATCTACTTTTTGGATGGTTCATTGTTAGTATATAAAAATACTGGTAATTTTTGAATGTTGATTTTGCATCTTGTGACTTTGCTGAATTTGTATATTCATTGAATAGTTTTGGGGTTTTTCTTGTGTGGTGTCTTCAGGATTTTCTATATATAACATCATGTCTTCTGCAAAAAAAGACAATTTTGTTTCTGAATATGGAAATCATCCAAACATATATCGACAGATAAATATATTTTTAAAAAGTGGTACATACATTTAGTGGAATATTACTTAGCAATTAGAAAATGGAGGAAATTCTACATCTTGTGAAAATGTGAATGAACCTAGAGGGCAATATGCTAAGTGAAATAAGCAAGTTACAGAAGGATAAATACTGGATGACTACATTTACATGAGGTATCTAAAATAGTCAAAACTCACAGAAGCAGAGAATAGAGTGGTGGTTGCCAGGTGTTTGGGGAAAAAGGAAGTGTTAAATTATTTCTTGATGGATACAAAGTTTCACTTTTCGAGATGGGTAAGTTCTAGGTATCTTCTATATAACGTAGTATCTATAGTTAATAAAATATTGTGCATTTAATTTTTTGGGGTGTGCATGTGGGTAAGATGGAAGTCCAATTTCATTCTTTTGGAGGTGGACATCCAATTTTCCCCACACCGTTTCTTGAATACAACAACTTCAACTCTGTCACCTATCCTCTTTGTTAAAAGTTGAAATCTCATGTTGTGTTCTTACCACCAACACACAGACACACAGAGAAAAGAACATGGGGATAAATTTAAGATGATTAATATGTTTAATATCTTGATTGTAATGACAATAGCATGTGCACTTGCCTGTGACTAAACTCATAAAAATGTGTATATTAAATATGTGCAATTTGTGTGTATCAGTTATACCTCAACAATTTTAAAAGCTAAGGTATAGTATGAGCAAAAATATATTATATGTTTGGTCACATAATGCTACATTAAAAACTACATAGTGGAATAAGAATGATCTATTGATCTATGTCTTGAGATTCTGTAGGTAGGCTGGAAGATTCCTATTGTTGATTTCTCCTAGCCTACTCATATGTCTGCATTTAACAAGAGGGTTGCATAGGCTGGATAGTCTAAGATGTTTTCACTCACATGCCTGGAAGTTGGTTGGGACATCTTGGTTCTACTCTATGTGGCCTCTCTTCTATGCTGGGCTAAACTGGCTTCCTACATTGACATTTAATTTTAGCATTCTAAGGGGCAAAAGTATAATTTTAAAGACCTCCGTGTCCTAGACTCCAGAACTTGTCATTTCTACTACATTGTATTGATCAAAACAATTCACAAAAATACCCTAGATTCAAGGAGTAGGGAAAAGTCTTCATCTATTGATGGGAGAAGTTGAAAAAAAAACTAGGGCATTATTTAATCTACTATAGTGTGCCTTCACATCACAATTATTTATATAACCTCTATATGGAAAATGTGTTCATCTTTCCAAATGTCCCCAAAGTCTCAGAAAATCATAGCATCATGCTTGAGGATTTTAATCTCATGACCTGCATTAGGTCTGAGTGAAGCTTCTCAGATGTAAGTTCTCTGATGTTACTTATCGTGAGAGATCTGTGAAATAAAAAGACAAGATATCTACTTCCCATCCCCTAACATATAATGGGGAAACAGGAACAGAACTACAGTCTACTATGATAGACATTTCCATTTTTCAAAAACGTGGGGTGAAAAGGAAGAATATAGCAGTCAGTGGTCTACCGCATTCCAGCTCTTCTGAAATTTAGATGAGCATGTGCCATCAGCTCTCCCTACTCTTAGAACAGGAAAAAATACTTGAGGATGATTCATTTTTTCCTCAGTTCTTGGCTCTGTTCTCTGGGCTTTGGGCTCATGACCTACGGCAATGGTTCAGCCCTCTAAAGACATTCTTCCTTTTAAAAAACAAGATATGGCTCATGTTTGCAGTTGAGTAGTTTTTCCAGAGTCCTCTGTTCATTTTGATCTGTCACTATTTCTTTTATCTCAAGTGGATAATGTTTTTGTTGTACCTTTATCTTCTAGTTTACAAGGACATTTCCTCCATGATCCAAAAATTACATCCGTAATTTATATAGAGACAGATCTTTTTCTACTTGAGCAGTGTGTGAAAATTTTAAGGTATAATGCCTTGCTATGGTTTGAATGTGTTCGTCCAAAATTTAGGTGTTGCCAATATGATAGTATTAGTATGTGGGGTCCAAAAGAAGTGATTAGACTATGAGGGCTCCTCTCTTGTTAATAAGATTAAGGCCTTGCTAAAAGAGGCTTCACTCAGCATTTGCTTAGTTTGCTCTTCTGCTCTTCTGCTATGTAAGGGTATAGCAAGAAGACCCTCACTGGATGCTATTTCCTTGATTCTGGACTACCCAGTTGCTAGCATCATGAGAAATGAATTTCTATTCTTTATAAACTACTCAATTTCAGATATTCTGGTATAGCAGTACCAAAAACAACAACAACAGAAGCCACAGGCAAACAAACAAAAACTAAGACACATCCTTATGATTCTATGATTCTCATAATAACTCTTTTTTTTCAGTTGAAAAGGAAAAGGTTCAGGGTCTACTAAGTAGGAATCTTAATTTTCTAAGTCGATCTTAACACCATGAAGCCATTTCTTTTTTTGAAATATCTCTTATGAAGAAAAATGGAGAAGAGAAACAGGTTTATTTTCCAACCCAGAATATTTAATGAGTCTTCTGAAAATTTCCCTTAATCCTCGAATTTTAGTTCATCTCTGCGTTCTCATATGTCATCATATAAAGTTGTCAGATGCCAGTTTACAGTTTTGACATCTTATGTGCAAATTCCCCTGGGCAGATTCACAAATTTACTGGGTACATTTCTTATCTTGCAAGTGTTTCAGGTGGCATTGTTGTAAATTGTTCTTCTATTACACACTACAGATCACCTTTACTCAAGCCTTCAATAGCAATAGATACTCAGAATCCACTTACTTTCTCCTTGATACTTTTGTAGTCTCTTTCTACTACCTACCCCCCCAAACCAAGGCCATATGTTTTAGATTTTGTAATGGCAGCAACCTATTTTTAGGGACCAACTTCTATATCAATTATTGTTGCAAAACACTCTACCTCAATCTAAGTGGTTTAAAAGTACAATTATATATTGATTCTCAGTATCCTATGCATTGTCTTGGTGTGTCCTCTGCACTTTTGGCTAGGTAGAAGGGGTATTGTAGCTTCAGTACCTCTTCAAGAATTAGTGCTTATTCTCATTCTTTAATAGGCTGGACTAGATCGTTACATGCTGTTTCAGGATAGTATTTCTAACATGGTAAAGGTGAAAGTTGCAAGGTCTTTTGAGGCCTAGGCTCCAGAATTCAAGCATATTCTACTTGTTAAAGTAAATGATGAGGTCAGCATAAATTTAAGATAATGGAGAAATAGGCCAGGCCCAGTGGTTCATGCCTGTAATACCAGCAAGTTGGGAGGCCAAGGCAGACAGATCACCTGAGGTCAAGAGACCGAGACCAGCCTGGCTAACAAGGTGAAACCCCTTTTCTAACAAAAATACAAAAAATTAGCCAGGTGTGGTGGTGTGCACATGTAATCTCAGCTACTCTGGAGGCTGAGGCAGGAGAATCTCTTGAACCCAGGAGGTGGAGGTTGCAGTGAGCCAAGATCGTGCCATTGCACTCCAGCTTGGCCAACAAGAGAGAAACTTTGTCAATAAAAGATAATGGAAAAATAGATTCTATCTCTGGATAGGGGGTATAGCCAATGCAAAAGACTATACAAACTGAAAAATAATTTATGCTTGTTCAGAGAAAACATTTGGAGCTAACTGCCCAAGTTCAAATTCTGGCTCCACTAATCATGGCACTACTGTATTCTTGGATTAGCTTCTTAGTGTCTTTCTGGCTTAGTTTTATCATCTCTAAAATGGAACTAATAATCCTACCTGCCTCGTATGGTTATTATTGTGGATTAAATGTGAAACTATATGTAAAGTGTTTACAACAGGGCCTGATATACTGTAAACACTCTAAAAATGCTTGATTTTTTTATTTCACTTGCTGCTTCCACTTCATTATCTCCCATTCAGTCTTGATTCTCTTATAGTAATGCTGCTCCTACTATTTTACTAAGTCACATTCCGTAAAGGTCATCAGTCATCTCCAGATATGTTGAGCTGCTTTACCGTAAGTTGTTAATAATACTCTATTTTTCTGGAAGCATTTACTGATGTTCCTGATTGCCGTATAGCAGGACCTTCCAAGGTCTCCTGTTTCTCTTCTTACCCTTTCATTTTAATTGTTCCCCAACATTCTATCCTTCTGTCCATTTTCCTCCTTTGTTCTCTCACTGGCCAATCTCATCCAGTCCCATTGTTGAAACAATCAACATATATTAATACCATGTAAATATATATTTTTCTCAATATTACTTCAATTTCTAGCTGTTCACTTGGTATCTCAGCCAATATGATCTTCAAATCCACTAAAAATTTTGTTGTTAAACTATATTGCATTCTGTAATCCAGTCATGAGAATCTGTATAGTCATCAGTGCTATTACTCAAAGTTGAAAAATCTTGTTTCCTTTTTTCCTGTTACTTGATCCATACAGCTACCTATTCCACATCCAAAACATCAGTCATGATAACGTTTCTCCATTGGACTATCAGACCCCATCACTGGTCTTTCCATGCACACCAATAACTCATCTTCCTCTCTGTTGCTTCAGTTATTTGTGTATATACCTCTACTTGAAAGTTTTTATTACAACTCATTGATTGTACAGTTAAGATGAAAAACTGGGCCAGGTGCAGTGGCTCATGCCTGTAATCCCAGCACTTTGGGAGGCTGACGCGGATGGATCATGAGGTCAGGAGTTCAAGACCAGTCTGGCCAACATAATGAAACCCTGTCTCTACTAAAAATACAAAAATTAGCAGGGCATGCTGGTGGCGCCTGTAGTCCCAGATACTTGTGAGGCTGAAGCATGAGAATCACTTGAACCTGGGAGGCAGAGGTTGCAGGGAGCTGAGATCAAACCATTGCATTCCAGCCTGGGCAACAAGAGCAAAACCCCATCTCAAAAAAAAGAAAGAAAGAAAGAAAGAAAAAGACGAAAAACTGGCCAAGGGCACTGTCTCATGCCTGTAATCCCACACTTTGGGAGGTGGAGGTAGGAGGATTGCTTGAGCCCAGGAGTTCGAGACCAACCTGGGCAACATGGTGAAACTTAGTCTCTACAAAAAAAACATACATTTTTCTCAGTATCACATTATACCTATTTTAAAAGTGACCACATAACTGGAAGTAAATCACTCCCCAGCAACTGCATAGCATTTCACAGGTTGAAATAAAATATTGGTTGGCTGCTTATTTGTTATTTTCATCCCCTATTCCTTCCTGTCTCCATTGTTAAACACAACTATTGGCATAAAAGAGGTTTT